>PVKY010001654.1:0-30304 GCA_004027775.1 Bradypus variegatus | reverse complement strand
TAATGCAGAGGGAATGGACAATCTGCCCCTTCATTTTCTGGTGGAGTGGCTTCAAGGACACAGGACATCTGGATCAGCTGTTTGCCTGTTCAGAAAGGGAAAAAGAAACTGATGTTCTTTTCTTAAACAAACAAACATAAAGGATAGGAGAAAAAGCTTTGTGGTCTTTTTTTTTTCCTAGATTGACATGAGGCATTTATAAACCAACTAAGCAAGCTTGACAGGACAAGGGACATTTTTCTGTAGCGTGACGGTCAGTGGTGGGAAGGTGCCCCAAGGGAGAGAACAGCTTGTGCAAAGGCAAGGAGGTAAGAGGGAGAATGGGGTGTTGGGGGAGTCAAAGCATTTAGCTCAGCTGGAACACAGGCCCTTAGCTGGAAAAATCAAGCTTGACTTTGGCCACTGAACTACGTCCATTAGCTGTGAGTCCTCGCTTTCCACCCTGCTGTCCTCTGGCCACTCCCTGTTCTGGCTTTCTCCCACACTGGAGACAGTCTGCCCCTTGGCCTGGCTAACCCCCTGGAGATGTTGGGAACATCTTGCCCTCCCATGTCACCAGCCCTGATGGGAAAGCTGGGGCTGTCTATCTCCCACCAGAGGCTGCGCTCCTCTGGACTCGGCCTTTGCAAAACTGGAGCAGCGCCAGGTGTTCTGGCGAACATCTCTGAATGGATGGCAGGGGCAGGCCAGCCCACAGCGTCATCTGAAGGCACTGGGTCCTCTGGCTTATTTGAGGAAGACACAGGCTGGGCCTCTGAAGGCAATGTCCTCTGGCTCTGCCCCTCCCTCAATAGACTGGGCACCTTGGCTACATGGGGAGGACAAGACAAAGCTTTTACTTTCACCAGCAGCCTGGCTCCAAAAGGGACAGAAATCTCTGGGAAGTCCAGCCCTGAGATTCCTGATCTGGTTCCCGCCCAAGAAATGGGCAGTGCCCAAGGAGAGGTGTAGGTTAGGATCACAGAGGAGCCCGGGCTCTTTCCTCTCCTTGGCCCCCACCTTGGGAGCCACCAGGGCCAGCCAATAGCCCCAGGAAATTGGGGACCAGTCACGGCCAGCAGCTGATATGCTTCGCTCTGCTCTCTGTATCAACAACAGCATGATCTGATGATGTCTGGGTGGGTTAACTCAGAATTGAGTGTGCTTGGGAGGGCATGAAGGCCTATGTTCAGTTAGCTCCAGACCCCAGAATGCTGAGTCCCAGATGCTTTCATCCAAGTACCACTGATCAAGACACAAATGATACTGGCCAATGGCAGACAGGGGAGATGGAGAAGGTGATGCTAAACACGGACACATCACAGCTTCCGGCCCACGGTGGCCAGCAGTCGGCTTCCGGGCGGCAGGGGCCACACTTCCTGGGCACCAGGACTTTGACAGCTGGTCAGTAAACTCGCTCAGAAGGAGAACGGGCAGCTTACCCTCATTTGTCGGTAAATCCAGTCTGTAAATACTGTCACGTTTCCATACACCCCTGGTCTGTTAGGCTTGGCACAGCCGGATCCCCAACTTGTAACCCCAATCAGCCACCAAACGCTGCTCTTCAGAGTGACGAGAGGCCCTCCACTGTCACCCTGAGGGACAAGTTAGAGAACAGAGAATCGGCCCGCAGCCCGCCACGCGCGCTGCCCACAGACAGTGCAGCCTGAGCTGCGCGCCTCAGCCGGTTCGTGTCTCCACGAGAGGTAAGGGATAGATCCCCTGGAGAGAATATTTAGGAAATACTTAGTCCCTACAAGACTTTACACCAGTGATAATGTTTGGTCTATGTCAGCTAATAGCTTCTAAATAAATTGTCATTCATACTCTAATAGTCGAAGTACTTAGTTCTGTTCCATGACTCGCTTACCAAATCAAAGCTTTTTCAGGGGAAGTAGCGGCAGGTGGTGTCTGTTTTGGACTTGCTCCCATCCCCCCAAAGTGCTTTCCCGCTGCCGGCAGCCATCATGTCCCAAGGCTGCACCCCCGTCCCAGCTGGGGTTCCACTGACTCTAGGAAAACCCTGCCTCTCACAGGGTCCCTGCTCACCCCGGTTGGCTCAGCGGGAGCCAGGCAAGGCCATAAGGGAAACTGAGGCAGTAGAGGCCACAGTTACCTGGCAGGAATCAACGTTTCCCTCCAGGTAGCCAGCGCAGACCATGGCGGGTGTGATGAGGTTGTTGTAGACGAGTCTGCTGTTGCATGTCAAGGGCTCGATCAGGGTCACCATGGCAGCATTCAGCACGACCGAGGTTTTCCCTGAGAAAGGAGGACAAACCACCAGGAAGAGTGGACTTCCCTCCCATCAACAGCCCCCACAGACACTCTCAGGGTACCTGTGCCACCCCCTCCTTCGTCAGCAATCCTAACCCTGAGTCCTCGCCGGGGGAGCCTGAGCCATCCTTGTAACTGGCCAGGAGTGGGCTCCTGGCAGCTGTAGAGCTCGGCTTCAGGAAACTTCCTGACGCTGGAGCTGTGCAAGCCCATTTGTGTCCGAGAGACGCCCGCCCTCATCCACCCAATGGCTTGGTGTTAGGATCCATTTTCTCCTCTCCCCACACATCTACGGCTCCCGCATCACTGGCTTCCCCCAGGAATGCCCGGGGAGCTCCTGTATTTCCCACACTAAACAAGCCTCTTGATCCCCATCTGTTGCCTCCCTGAGCTTCACAGCTCCTCAAAAGCCTTGTCTACACTCGCTGTCTGGACTTCTTTGCCTCCAACTTGGTACCTCCACTTGAATACCTGCTAGGCACCCCAAACTTAACACGCTAACACAGAAGCCCTCATCACGCACTCCGCCACCCCCAACTCTCACCACCCAGTCTTCCTCATCTTGGGAAATGGCACCGCCACATGCTCTGATGCCCAGATCGAAAAGCTCAACTTCTTCTCACTCTCCCTCCCCCTTCACATTCGATCCGTCAGCAAAGGTCTACCCCACATTCGTCGCTGCGGCTCTACCTCCACGTCCGCCATCTTGGGCTGAGCCGCCATCTTGTCCCAGGGGACCCCAGAAATGGTGATGTCACTGCTATCCTCTTTCTACTGTTGCTCTCCTCCCTCATTCCCCAGGCAACCTTCATCCATCGTTCAGAAACAGGGCCATCACTCCCCGCTTTAAACCTCCTGACTGCTCGCTGTCTCACTCAGGAGAGAAGCCAGTCCTCACCCCCGTCTACAAGGCCCTGCACAGTCTGCCCCGAGCCTCTCAGCCCCATGCCCCATGCCCCAGCCTCAGTCTTTCAGCTCCTTAAACATTATTGTCACTCCAGTCTCAGCTCAAATGCCACCTCTTCTGAGAAGCCTTCCCTGCCCACCCCTCTGCTATTTGAAAGTAACAGTTTCAGTTATTTGTTTCCCTGTTTGTCTGACCACCCCCAGCCCCCTCAGGCATCTACTGGGGTGTGAACTTGAGGATGGAAGAGGTGTTTGTCTTAGTCTGTTCACTGCTGCAGTCCCAGCACCTCAGGAGCCCAGGCCGTACTAGGCGCCCCCCAAATATTTGTTAAGCAAATGAATGATTTTTCCTTTCACCTTGGTTTCTGTGAAGCCCACACTCTACCCCGAAGCCCAGCTGCAGTCACTTTCTTTACAGACTAGCGGCCCGGACACCCAGCCAGCTCCACCGCAACCACCGCTCTCTCCCCCGACACTCGCCCACATCACCCAGCCCTCATCCTCTCTACCTTGTTTTAAAGGAGTTGCTGTTTGAGTGCCCTGAACATTTTGTGGAAGTAGAAGGTTGTACACAACATACAAAACGATTCTTTATAGCGCCAAGCACTTCCACTCCTCTATAAACATGAAAGAACGAGGATCCCTTCGTTTGAGAAATGTGTGTGGAATGAATGCAATTTGTACCTGAAGGAACCTGAGCAAGCTTACGCCGGGGGTGTCTGCTTGCTTCTCACTAGCCCTGTTAACGTGGCTAACCGCTAACCACTTTCCAGGACAGAAGGACAATGCTTTGGAGGCCTACAGCCGACTGTCCTCAGGTCGTGCACATCTCTCCCCATGCTTAGCTGCCACGGTCATCGTAAGGCAGCCCGTCATCAGCCATGGCACCCACCATGTGGGTGGCCAGACCTCCCACATCCCACAGTTACCCGTCCTTGATACGTCAAAAAGCAGTGTGCACACACTGTGTCTCAGCTCTTAGCAAGAGCACTGTGTGTTAAGGCAGATGAGACGTGTCCCATGCAGCAGTTGAGGAAACGGAGGCACAAAGACTGGGTGACGGTCCAAATGCCTTAAGACACAGACCTCCCACCTCCAAATCCGATGCTCTGTCCCCTGCGACCCGCAGGCTGCGCGCCCAGGAGGCCTCACCTTTCTCATAGGTGGACCCCCACCCGGAAATCCAGCAAGGCTGTGTCGGCTCCAGCACCAGGCCTGGGTTGGGTAGACACACCGGTCTTACCTCGTCTGTGGGAAGGAAAGAACGCACCCTGAGCCCATCTGGTCTACCCGAGAGCCTCAGGGGACGTTTCCACCTGGGCTTCCCCAGGTAAAGGCCCCTTTGCCTGGCACCACTGCATTCCTGCCCAAGGAAAGTTCTGGATTCCAACGTGTCCTGGCACTCCCACTTTCTGCCCCCAGTAGGCAAGAAATTTCCCCCTGCATGCTATGCTAGTCATAAATGGAATTATTTGCTAGCTCTGCTTCTAAAAATACCCAATGCCACCAGGTGGTAGAGGGCACCAAAGACACTTAGGGGTCAAGGGCGGGAAAGCTGAGGGTGCTTCTGGCTGGTGCCCTGAGGCCCGTGATGGACAACACACACTGCTCGTGGATTGCCGCATTGATGTGCAAACCATCTCCTAGCTGAAGGCAAGCACCTCGTGGGTGGTTCCAGGCTTTCACCTCCTGTACCCACACAGGGCTAGAACCTTCCAGACCCTTGGATGGCCCAGAACGGGGGCCTAATAAGCTCAGAGGATGCACGTTTAATTTTTATAGCTTTTAAATCATTATTTAAAAATTCCTTATTTTATGATTGCACGTGGAAAAATTAAGTATCTTTACAAATGAACGACGGGTTCTAATGGGAGACGATTTTACCCTCCAGGGGCCTGGGGCAATGTCTAGAGACCGTCTGGGTTGTCATAATTGGGAGTTGCTGTGGCATCGAGCGGGTAGAGGCCAGAGATCCGCTTTCCCCCCCACGCACTGGACGGGCCCCACAACGAAAGGGAGCCCAGTGCAAAACGCCAACAGGGCCAAGGGTGGGGATCCCTGTTCTTGACATTCGCATCTACTCATTACACACACTTATGAAATAATCATTCTACGCGTGGGGCACGGACGTAGTTGTCGCCGCCGCCCCGAGCGAGCCACGCGCATATTTCCGGTCGACCCGGCGTCCGCGGAGCCCTTTGCCACTCTCCGTCTGTCCCGCACCCCTCCCCACGGCGCGTTCACCTGCACCTGCCAGTCGGCAGCTCCGGAAGGTTTGGGCAGCGTGGCCCGCCCCTTCGAGCCGGGAACGGGCCCTACCGTTAAACGTGAGGGGCGCCTGCAGCTTCATGAGCGCCAGGTCGCTGTTCTTGGTCTTGGAGTCGTAGCTCGGGTGAGAAATGACTTTTTCGATTCTGTATCCGCTTCCGTAGAACATGTACGATTGCTGCAAAATTCCCGCAAAGGCCGTCCAGTACCGTGGGTTGGAAAGAGGCCTGGAGAATGAAGGTGGACGGTGCTCGGCCGCTCAGAAGGTCAAGCAGCAGACCGTCCTGGGTGACCTTCCAAAATCACCAGCTGGAGCCAAGGGCCCAGAGGTGGTGCGATCGGTCAACAGCCACACAGCAAGACCGTCGGGGGGTGCTGAGCCTCTGCTCCCCAACCCGCTTCCAGGGACGCTCTTAGAAGACCAAGGTCACTCTGCCCGGGTCCCCCAGCCCCAACCCTACTTCAGTGTAGAAGAACCTGTGGACTCATCCGTGGGGGTCGGGAAAGCCTGCAGCTGTGTCTCCTGCTATGGCTCCCAGCTTCCCTTCCTTTCTTCCCGTTGGGAAAGAAGCTGGACAGCTTTCTACTGGCTCACTGCCCTGCCCCTCTCCCAATCCTCCTCCAACCGGGGTCTTAGCCAAAGCCTCTTGCTCTGGGCAGCTCCCACTTCGTCTTTCCCTTAGCAACCACTGCACCATCATACACACACACACACACACACACAGCCACATGCACACACACAGCCACATGCACACACACAGCCACACATGTGCACGCACAGTCACATGTACACACACACATGCACTCATGTAGCATGCACACACATGCACAGTCATACATCCATGTATACTGTCAGCTGCACACACAGTCACACCCAGTCATGCACACTGTCACATATACACACATATGCACTCATGCACACACTCATACACAGTCGCACACACTTGTACATACACCTACTCACACAAGCACACACACAGTCGCACATGCACACATTGACTCGGTCATACATTCACAAGTGCATACACTATGCACACACACACACAATCACACACACGTGCACACCCCTTACTCCCATCTTCTCCACCTTTATGGGCTCTCCCGCCCCCGCCGGGCTCGGGCTGTGTAGGAGCACCTTAGTACCTGTGGGTGACTGGGGCCCACTCCCTCCACTTCCCTCTGCTCTTCCCTCATCTGCAGAATGAGGATTCCGTGGCCCGTGAGCCTCAATGGGCAGCCTAGCTGGGGGCCGCCCGGTCTCGTGCCTAAAGCCCCTGGATCAGCAACTCCCTCCTCCCCAGGAATTCATCCCAGAGAAGCGAGCGGCCGGGGGCAGAGATATCCCACGGGCTGACTGCAGCTTCACTCATGGAACAGGGAGTGGGGCTCGGCCTGTCCCTCCTCTGACTGCCTGTCCAACTCCCAAAGGGATGTGAGACCCCACATCTTGGTAACCCCAGACCTGCTGAGCCAAAACCATCACGAGAAGGCCCAGGCACCCGGACTTCCTAAAGCCCCACTGTACTTCCCCGGCAGCCGAGAGGCACCACACACAATGGTGTCCACGCCCCCCAACTTCAGCCTTCCACCTCCAAGGTGTTAGAAAACGATCAGCGAGGGACTAAACTGGCAGCCAGGACCCCCTAAGCCAGCTCCCCGAACTCAAAGGCACCAGAAGACTAGCCCAGGTGAGCGAGGCTTCCGCCAAAAGTCCTGTGGCACGAGCCCTGTTTACCTAAAAAGGATGAGGGACTAGCTCTTCCACAAAGGTGGATGCTGTCAGTTATGGTCAGCCCAGCCCCTCCCCGCTCCTGTGACCAAGGAGACGACGTAGAAGCTTCCAGCAAGGCTGTGAGCTCCCCAAGCTTCCAAGGGCTCAGCCTTCCCGAGAGGATGGTGGCTCCCAAGGGCAGGCTAGACAGCCACATGCTGGGGCGTTTTACAGGTCCCCGCTGCACCCCGGGGCCCAGGACCAGTGCACAGGAGACGCTGGAGGCCTGTTTGCTGGTCAGACAGCCTTTGCCATGTGCTTCCCAAGCATCTGCTCGTCCTCACCGCAAGGCGAGGAAGCAGCGGTCGCCACTCCTCTCCCGTTGAAGGGTTTGCCCGGGTCCTGCCCGGGTCCCCTCCCAGGGACTTACGCTTCCACGCAGTGGGCGGCCGTCACGATCCACTCAGGGGTGATGATGGAGCCCCCACAGACGTGGACGCCCTGGACATGCAGGCTGACCTGCCAGGGCCAGTCCCCGGGGGCCGCACTGTCCCCGCCCACGATGCGGCTCTGGATGCTGTTCTGGGTGGTGACCCCACAATCTGCAGCAACAAGCACAACACACGGTCGTCACGGTCAGCCCAGGGCCAGTGGGCAGCTCGTGCCCCCTCACCCGGGGCCTGGTTTTCAGGGACCTCACGTGGACATCTTTTGGGTGAGGTGTTCCTCCAGCCCTCCCAGACCACCCAGAAGGACCACTGGGCTGGGGCCCTCGAGGCTGCCTTCCACTGGGCACTTCTGGGGCTCGGTGGGGGTCTCCAGCTCACCCAGGTGAGGGAGGACCTGGGCCACAAAGGGCCCTGGGCTCCCCTTGAGTGCAGAGGGGACAGGCAATGCTCCCTGCGACCCCTGGATTCTTGAGCAAGGGAAAGGCAGATGGGGCGTGGTGGGTGGGCCTGGGAGGGAGGGAGGGGGGCCCTCGACGCTGCCCTGTCCCAGTGGGCCAAGTTCTTCACCAGAAGGGAGAAGAGGCTTCCCTTGAGAGACTCCCAAACACTGGTGGGAAGAGCCGGCCCTGCCACATGGCGCTGGGAGGGCAATTCTGGGAGCCCCAGAGGCCTTGGGGAAAGTCTTACAGTGGACCCGATGCAAAGGAGAAGAAGGGAGATTGGGAGACAGGCACGTAAGGTCCCAGGGATTGCCAGGTGCAGGCCGCCCAGCCCCTCCCACCCTCCAGCTCCATCCGTGCCTGGGGAAGCAAGGCAGGTGGGCTTCAGCGAGCACCCCCTAAATGCCTGTGCAGGCAGACCGAGGCAGCTCCAGCTTTCCTGAGTGTGCTGCCCTCTTCTCCCCAGGGGGCAGGGCAGGACCTCCCTCTCCCAGCAACTGTGCTGGTTACCTCCTGGTGGGATATGCAAAGGAGACCCCAGCTGCACCTGGCCGTGACGTTTCCCCAGGGACCACACTGCCCAATTGCGAGGCTGCTGATTTCACCTCTCGAGACTGAAAAGGTGAGCTCAGGGGCAAAACCCCGGTGGTGTGGCTACAGGACTGGTCTCCCAAGAAGGGAGGATGATTCCTTCCATGTTGATGAAAGGTTTGAAGATGTCCTATGATCCAGACACAGAGAAGGGGGCACCCAAGCCATTGCCAAAGAAGGAATTAGAGAACCCCTGATCTCCCAGGCTTCGTCTCCTCTCCTAAGTCCCAGCGGCTGGCGGGCGCCTGATGGGTGCATCGTGGCTCTGCACCCTGTGGTCTGCCTGGGATGTTCCTGCAGATGTTTGAAGTCCACAGCCAGCAGCTCCCAGAGCACCCTACATCGCTCCTCCCTCCAATTCCTAGAAGAGGGGCACCCACAGGGCCTCCAGGGGTGGTCCCAAGAATAAACCTTGTTAGTGTCTTGAGACCTGCACTGAAGGGGCTACTCATTGGCCCCGGGCTGAAGGCATCTAAAGCACCTTAGAATTCACAAAAGGAGCTTCCTGGGCAGAACTAGGGTGTCTGCCAAGCAAGAGGCTATGCCCGGCCCTGTACCCCACTCCCTCAACAGCTATACTCCCTCCACATCCCAAAGCACAGGGGGATGCTTTCCTGGAGGTCTAGAATGTTTCACATTTAGAAATATAAAAAAGGAAAATAAAGAAGTACTTACCTATGCAGCGTAAAGCAACCACTGTTTTTGAAGAGCAGAAATCACTGAAAAAGAAAGGACACTCGGGTCACTATAATAAATGAGGAAACACGTGATGCTCCAAATACTTAGAAATGAACATTTTCCTCCAGTGCTCCCACTTCCCGTCTCTGCAGGTGTACAAAGCGTGCACTAAGAAACAAATCAGGCGAGAAAATCTGGAGGGCACAGAGGTGATGAACAAAGTCAAAGCCCCAGGTTTGCATTCCAGCTGTTTGACCTTGGCCATGTTCCTTGACCTTTCTTTGCTTCAGTTTCCCTTCTGTAAAATGGGATAATAACAACATCAACTTATCAAGTAGGCGTGAGAGTAAGCTTTTGATGATGTTATTTTTCTTCTTGGATTTTAAAATCATCCTCCACTTGGCAAGGAAGCCAGTTTGAAACTTCTGGGTTCATATGACTGTTTTATATTTATAGTATTGAAAACAATTCAACCAATAGTTTGCCCAGAAGCAGAAGAAAATAAGTTTCTTATTGGGAAGCTCAATATCAGAGGTTCCAGTTAGAAAACAAATAATTTTGAAGTCTCTTGTGCACTGAATTTTGCCTTAATGCAGTGAGAGAGAGAAAGGGCCCTAACCATAGGGGCTGGCCTGGCACCCACGGCTGGGCCTTGGTGTTGAGCGTAAATAATTTCTCAGAAACACCAGCGTGGGACAAGGCGGCTCTGTGCCCTGATGGGTCAAGAGAAAAGCCAGCCCTGTCCACAGTCCTGGTGGAACACAGAACCACGTGGCCACCGCCCAACCCAAAAGGACGACCCGACAGCTCCCAGCCTGGCTGACAAGCAACTGCTGCTTCTTTAGCACTCGTGGCTTTAGCCTCATTCGTTCCTCCCAGATTCTAGATTAAAAATTGTTAGGATCCCCAACCACAGAATGACCCTTGGCTCCCACCAGTATTCAGCCACGGCCAAGCCCCACTTCCCTGAACACTCCCAGAAAGCTGTCCCCGCAGTGCAGGCCCCGCAATCCGTCCTCTCGAGCACCCTCTCGTGGAGAAACCCACACGTCCCCACAGTCTGCAGTCTCCCTCTTGGCCGCGAGCCTATAAACCCAGCCCTGTTCTGCTCCAGGTGTGTTCCTGGTGGATGTTGGCCAGATGTATCGACAATACCAAGAAAAGAAACGTTCCTGCTGAGGGAAGGAGTTTTCTAAGAACCCTAAGGCCAGCCCTCGTCTATGTGGCCATGCAGCTCACAACTACCGGCATCAAACCTAAGGGTATCAAAGGGCAATTTCTGAAAGAAAAGAGGAAAAAGAAGGGCTCCCAAGGCCCCGCCACATTCACAGATGACCAGCGTGCCAGGCAGTGCTCTCCCTTTTTCTCCTCCAAGCCCGTCGGCCACCCTGAGTTCCCGAGGTTCTTGCAGGGTTGGCACAGCACACACACACACACACACCCACACATACGCTCAGCCACATTTCCTTTGGCTCCGAGATTTCACGTGTAACCAAGGAAGACAACACTCAGCGATTACAAACAGCCCAGGCAGCTGTGTTTGGCTTCCCAGGGGGGCAAACCGCGGCCCGGCTGTCGTGCTGGACAAACCTGGAAATGCACAACCCATCCCCCCGTTACATTCCCAGGAACGGCCAGGCCAGTCCCCCCCACACCTCATCCCAGCCCACCCAGGAACACCCCGGGCTTCCAGCTTCCCATTAGAGAAAAGGAAGGGCCACAAAAAACTAGTCAATCCTCCCCTCAAACCTAGCACCTGGCAGCTGGCCGGCAGTGGCGAGACAGACCTGGGAGACGGGCAGGGCTGTGTGCAGAGAAGGACATGTGTGTCTTTAACATGGAGACACTCAGACGATAACTATTATCCCAGGACAATCGCTGGCGTTTTAAACATGCACAACAAAACCAGCGGCTTACGCCCACCTCCTCCCCCAGCCTCTCAAGGGTTAAGCCATCACGTGACCTATTGTTTGAGTTCGCTGAGGACTCGCAGGGTCACCTGGGAGGCCAGGTCCCACGCGGGCCATGACAGGTGGATCTCCTGCAGTTACAGGTTTCTGATGTGACCACAAAGATGCATCAAGCCAGGGGGGCAGCCTCTGTAGAACCTTCTACAACCATGAGGCTGCAGCAAAGCCTTGCTGAACTGGACTGGCCTCCCCTCCCTGAACCACCCCTCAGTGCCACCATCCGACCCGGCTGCTCGTGACTTGGGGATGGGGATTCCAGCCTCCCCAGGATGGAGGGGCTCTAGAAAAGCAGGACTTCCAGTGCTGAAACCAAGTCCTGGGCAAACTGGAAGGAGTTGGTCACCATGTTTGGAATCTCGGGATATTCTCAGATTCCTAAGGCCACATTCCAGTGCATGAGTGGGGACATCCATAAACGTCTGGAGAGTGAAGAAAAGGGAGTAAAGTGGAACCTCAATTTTGCAATGTTATGCGACACCATCGAGGGCAGAGGGCAGAGATGCAAACAAAATGGAAAATAGTCCTTAGCCCCTTGGTGAGACTAAACACAGAGCTGCCTCGCGTACCCGGCCCACTCAGGTTCAGAGCTCTGCCCAACGAGAAATTCATCCAACCCCAGAACTGCAGCTCAGGAAAATCAAATCTGCTAGTCATTCACATCAAATGTTTCAAAGAAGGATGAAATCACCCAATACCTGTGGTAGAGTTTCTGGTAGAAATCGACATTCCCAGCACTGCTGTTGAGCTTCATGAAGCTCGTTGCGCCAGTGTCGTCCACCACACCTTGGCTGGAATAAAAGCTGTTCCTGAAAGAAAAGTCACCCGCGACACAGCCGTTACTGAAAACACCGGTTCTGTCATAAGCAAGCGCATACCCTCTGCTACACCATAACACTTATCTTTTACAAGGTTCAAAAGAGGAAAACCTTAGCATTTTGGAACACAAAATCATGCGTTCTAATCCATCGGCTTTGTATGACCACCACTTGTCATTGCAAAAACCCTAACACATCAGGGAAAAGTCCTTCCTCCACAGTGTGTCTAATCTAGTTGGGGTTACGAAACAATGGGCATAAGAATATATGAGAGTACTTAAAATTAATAAAATTTACAGATACTGAAATACCCCTTCCCCAATTAAAAAATACAACTCTGATAAGGCTTTGCTTTGGAGCTCCACCCTGTGGCTTAGGGATGCTGCTGAGGGTTGAATGATTTCCCCCAAAAGGATCTGCTAAGTCCTACCCCCAGAACCTGGGAATGGGACCTTATTTGGAAATAGTCTTCGCTGATGTCATTAGTTAAGATGAGGTCACACTGACTGGGGGCCCTAACTCCAATGACTGGGTCCTTCTAGGAAGCGGAGAACAGGCCCAGAGGGAGGGTGCCAGGCGAGATGGAGCAGGGGCTGGAGTGACGCGTCTCGGAGCCAAGGATGGCCGGGCACCCAGGAGCCAGGAAAGAGGAAGCAAGGGCTCCCCTAGAGCCTTCGCCGCAAGGGTGGCCCTGCCAGCACCATGACTTTGAACTTCTGGCCTCCAGAACTGTGAGAGAAGACATTTCCATGGCTTCAAGTTACCCCCACCCCCCAGTTGGGGCCCATTTTCACAGCTGCCCTGGAAAACTAAGACGCCTGGCATTTTGAAGTATTTTCCTAACTAAGAAACTTAGGTAGCTTTTTTTATGAACTGGCAATTTGTCTTGAAAATGGACATACAGAAAACATCCTAGAATTTCTAGAAATCACGTGGGGACACCCTGCGGCAAGAAAATCATGCAACGCCTTGCCCAGTGGTTCCTGATGAGCCTCCTGGCCTGGAATCACTGCGAGAGGATAACCCCCTCCCCTAGCCTGGCTCCCCATTCTCTCCTGCCTCCTCCCCAGCTTACTGCATACCAAGAATGAATCTTATTAAACTATAAATCTGTTTAAGAAATAAAACACTGGGAGTTTAGTTACAGCCCCTTCTCCCCCCTGCTCAAAAGCCTTTGATGCCTTCCCATTTTCTCTGCATGCAATCCCACCCAGGAAAGAAGGCCCTGGGGGATTTGTATCCCCAGCCAATACCTACCCCCTCCTCCAAAGAGCTCCCGCAGCCCCAGCCCCCCCCCCCCAGGGATGCCAGGGCAGCCAAGTCTCGGCTAGAGCCATGGGTCTGAGCCTCTGGCCCTGGAGTACTGTGGGGTCACCTGGAGATACCAGGACCCTAGGAGGGCAAAGGAGAAGCCAGGCAGGATGGCAGCAAGCTGTGCCCACTCCGTGCAGAGCAAGGCTGAGCACTGGCTGGTGTGCCGGGCACGGCCCTGGGCAGGACGAGGTCTTTCTGCTGGCTCCCCAGATCCCCTTGAGAAGGACACAACTGTCCCTGGCATCCAGGGCCCAGCACATCCAGAGACAAACTGAGCCACCCTTGGCTCCCTCGGGCCACCCCCGCCCCTGCTGGGGCCGTCGGGACACACACTCACGTGTAGCCCATGTCTCTGCACGCCGCCCACCCATAGTTGTCGTTCCAGGCGTCATGGCACACAGGGTGCCAGGACTTCCTCTGCGAGGAGTAGACCTGCAGGATGAAGCTGGGTCCGTAGAGACGTACTGCACGAGGAGGGACACGGGCGTGAGGCCACAGCTCCAGGAGCTGTGTCCCCCCAGCTCCAGGAGCCCAGTCTGCCCCCGCGGACACAGGGCTCAGGGAGGCGGTGGCATTGGACTTGGGCTCCCATGGTTTCAGGGGATCCCCAAAGGGCATGCTCAAGCCCCAAACCCCAGCCCTGTGAATGTGGCCTTTTGGAAATCAGGTCATCTCAGATGGAACTGGTTCTGATCAAGTGTGTCAGAATGAAGTGAGTGGGCTGGAATCCACTGACCAGTGTGCTCAAGGGGAGGGACGAGGAGGCACGGACAGATGCAGGGAGCAGGCGGTGTGCCGACAGAGGCAGAGACCAGGGCTGCGGCTGCAAGCCAAGGACACTGAGGCTGGCCGCAGCCACCAGAAGCTGGAGGGGCCGGGAAGTCTTCCACAGCAGAGTCCCGGGGAGCAGCCCTGTCCCCACCTTGGTTTTGAACTCCCAGCCTCCAGCTCGGGGAGAGAGCACACTTCTGTGGCCAGCCCCCAGTTTGTGGGACTCTGCTCCAGCAGCCCCAGGACACTGAGAGCCCCAAGGTGACCCCATTGTTCCTGTTAGAAGGCGCTCTTTAAACAACCCCTGTGAGCGGCAAGCCGGCCCCTCTAGTGCAAACCTGGGACCCTGGCCGAGCACCATGACAACCGCTGGCGTCCCCTTTGTAAAGGTTCTGCCTCTGAATCAATGAACTTTTTGCCAAAATTACGTCAGCTCTTTTTGTCAAAGAGATAAAACACTAGGAGTTTAGTTGCAGCCCCTTTCCCTATTCCATGTGCTTCTCCCAGCCGCCAGAGTTTTGAGAAGTTCTCACTGTGTGGAATACACCCCGTCTACAGCGTGCAGGTGGAATCCTGTATGACTCGAGGGTTAATCAGAGTGGCCTGAAAACACTGCATAAGAGTGTAAGTTGCTAAGTGATGTGCTTTAGTGTGATATCATGTATATAAAGTTTAAAGGCACACGAAACAGTCCCAGATGGTTTGGGGGGTTAGATTTATGTGTGCTGAAGGCACAAAAGGAGGACCCCATTATCCTGAGGCCCCATCTGCCCCCCGTTTGTGGTCACCAGGCCCCTGGATGGTCTCCCTGAAATGGCCTCACATCTCGGCTCAGTTAACAGGAAACGACCAGACATAGGCCCAACTTTTCTGGATGTTTCTGTGATGGGAGAGTCTAGGCACCAGAAAATGAGCGAGCCACAGGTTAGGTAAATGGATCAACAAATCCGGGGCTCGTCCGGACAATGGAATATTATACAATGATAAAAAGAAAAGAGCTGTCAGGCCAGAGAGATACGGAGGGAGCTCAGTGCACATTGCCAGGTGGAAGAAGCCAGTCTGAAAAGGCTCCGTGCTGTATGGTTCCGGGTATACGACATTCAGAAGAGGCGAAACTAGAGACGATAAAATGATCAGCAGTGGCCACGGGGCGGGGCTGGGGGTGGGAATAGGTGAGCACGGGGCTTCTGGTACTTGTGAGGCAGAGAAACCGTTCTCTGTGCTAACGGTGGATGCACGGCCATGCAGGTGCATTTGTGGAAACCCAGAGAACTGAACAGAACGGACTGAGCCCTCGCATAAACTATGGACTTGAGTTATTAACAGTGAATCAATATTGGTCCATCGATTTTGACACGCATACCGCACTAATGCAAGACCTTCATTCATGGGGAAACTGGGGAGGTGGGAGGGGAAGAAAGTCAGTACTTCTTGCTAAATTTTTCTGTAAACCTAAAACTGCTGTAAAAAATAAGGTCTATCAACATTTTTAAAAAGTAACTAGAATTAAACATACTTCCAAAATTAAAAAATAAAATTGCCACTGTGACTTGGTAGAGAGCAAGGGAAGTATTTCATTCTTGGTCTATGGATAATTTTAGGGATTTTTAAAATTCTCCTTCCAACTGGCTGCCTTCAAATGCTAAGAAAAGATGGAAGCAGTCTCAAGTTTCTTTTTTCCTTTTCTCTTTGTATTTATTTATTTTGGGGGGTTCCCATTTCATTTATTTATTTGTTTGTTATTGAGAGGTTATGGTTTTACAGAAGAATTCAAGTAGTTTTTTAGTCCCTTGCTGGCATTTTGAGAAAGACTCACAGAAAACAGCAATGGAAATAGAAACAGTGAATTAATGTTAAAAAAAAAAAAAGCCAGCTTTGGAAAGAAAGCTGTTCTTTATGGTCAAAAGATGTATGTGCATTTCACTGAAAATAATTTCCACTCTACAAAATGTACAGATTTAAAACATACCAGATGTATGTTTTAATCTAATGTAGAACACTCACACTGTATCACATTATCTATTTTGTTCATCTATTTTATCTGGCATGACTAATCAATGTGAAATTAGATAAAACCAAATTGCTGAGCACCTATCAAATTACAACTACACAAACCCTTTGATCCAGCAAATTTACTGCTGGGAAGTTTTCCTACAGATATGCTCGCATGCTTGTGGCATTGGGTGTCATAAATAGAAATGTCCATCAAGAAGGGGCTGACTAGATCGTGGTACATACGTACACGGGGGGATCATGCCCACAGGTAATGAATTCCAGGGCGTCATAAAGCACTGAGGAGCCAGTTTCCACTGTGAAAAGGGGGGATTAAGGATGCAAACACATATTTGCTTTTTAATGCAAAAACTCTCAGAAAGAATAA
The DNA here is from genome assembly GCA_004027775.1 of Bradypus variegatus. NCBI lineage: Eukaryota > Metazoa > Chordata > Mammalia > Pilosa > Bradypodidae > Bradypus > Bradypus variegatus. The sequence continues at coordinate 13,758 of PVKY010001654.1, read as the reverse complement.
ATGAGAAACTCCTATCCATTGCCCCTAGAAAAAGACGTGATTGGCTGGTGGGCATGTGTGATCACTTCAGCACGCTCTGTTGTATATAATTAAATTGTATTTAAATTTATTTGATTGTTTATTAAGGATACTAGAATTAATATAATTTATTTAATATTAAATTAATCTAATTTAATTATTAAATTATTAGGTAAATACAATTAAGTTGTATTTAAATAAATATAATTTCAGGAAAGAGGGACTCTGCAGGTAACATAAGCAGTCTGTTGAATCCCTTGGTGGTATTTATTCAACCGCACCCACGCCCACACCCAAGGAGGAAAAGATCAAAAGTCCCTCCTCCTGTTATCTTAAGCAAGTTCCACTCAACCTCAAAAGCGCCGAACTTCATTTAAGAAAATGGTGATAAGTGATATCACCCGGACAAAGGAAAGGAACAGGTGGGCAGAGCAAACGCGGCCTCTCCCAGTGTGAACACCCCCAGGAAGCACGTGAGGCTGTGCGGTGGGAGCCCTGGGACAGACAGCGCAGGTGCCAAGCACACGGGTGCCCGCTCACGGCACCGGGCACAGGGACAGAGCCCCATGGCCCAGGGACGCCACGGGCCATCACCACCTCCTCCCGCATCTGTGGCCGTGAGGCTCAGAAGGGACACGTCACAGGAAAGCCACCCTCAGCACAGATGGCCCCGTGGGAGAAGATTACCTGAAGGAGAAACCTGCCTTTTCCAGCCTTCCCTGCCAGCTCTGCAGCCCACTCGTGCTTTTTAAATAAAGTCCCCAGGAGTCCGGGGTAAGCTTGGTGGGAGACGGGAGAAAACTACCTAAGAGATTTCTGATGAAGCTAAAATGATGCAATCTGAAATTTAATTAAAAGTGCTTCCAATATAAGCATGTCAGAGCGTGCTTAGCTGGAACAAAGTTAAATGGGAGCACACACATCACATCCTGAGCGGCACTGCTGTGACTGGGTCGGAAGTTCTCGGGGAGGAGAGGAAAAATGGAGAAATAAGCCAGTACCACACCAGCCATCCGAGCCCAGCAAAACCCACCAAGAGGAGGACAGTGTCCTGCAGTCCCACACCACCTGCCCAGAGGACAGAGCCCCAGCGCCGCGTAAAACAGTGGCTTGCATCGTTCCCCACTCAGCAGTGCCCGGCACGACTGAAAGACACCCACAGGCTCCCAGCTCCAGGCCCGGGTATCGGCCAACTCTCCTTCTCAGCCATCGATCCCCCTGTCACTACTTCTTTACCACCCTTGAAACCACCTTGAAAACTTTACGTTCAGCCAGCAAACAGATGTGCTCACTCTGCAATCAGATATGATTTTAAAGGCAGCTTGTTTTGAAAATAACATAATGTACTCGCAATGCATTTTAATTGCCACAGGGCAACGTCCAGCGACAGTTAGACTCACAGAGGTCCCAGAGGACGCGCGGTCCCCACTGGGCCTGGGTGTCCCTCCACCCTCCTGGGAGATACTGGGCCAGGACCTGTGTCCTCATCTGCAAACCGACCCAAGCTGCCACCCCAGGCTACCCTTGAGGCAGAGATTAAAGGACGCGGGGTGTGGGGGTGCTGGGTGCAGGCCTGGCGGACAGACATCTGTCCCCGGCAGCCGTTTTCATGATGGACACGAGATGCCTGGATGCCAGGCAGGGACTCACCGCAGCGGTTCTCATCCTCGCCGCTGGGGCAGTGCGATATCCCGTCACACCAGTGCGAGGGGCTGATGCAGGTCCCCGAGGAGCCACACTCCATCCCTGAGACCGAGCAGTGGCTCTCCACTTGGGGGAAATGGAGGGACACGGCCAGTCAGGCTGAGAGGCAGCGAAAACCTCACGGCCCCACTGCGAGTTATGTCACCCATTCTCTGAGCCCCAAGGAACAAAGGAAATGACCCTTTTTTATACATAATGTAATTCAGAATAAGGAGGGGATGCAACCATGTCACCAACATATATAAAAGGAGTTAGGCTGCAAGTAAGAGAGAACCCCCAGAGCCCAATGGTGGTGGTGGGGGGGGATCCTCTTAGCCTTTGGACAGTGCTTACCTGTCCTTCTGGCCACACAGTTGACTCCAGTGATCCCTAAAGCAGCACCCCCCACCACCACCGTGAGCCTGGACAGCCCCAGGCTGGTGGAAAGACCTGGCTGTGGTTACAGAAGGTGGCTATTCGAGCAGGATGTGAGTGCCCTGGCCCCAACATAGGGGACGCCTGAGCTCATGAGCGCTGGGTGGCACCGAGCTCCCCACAGTGCTGGGTAAAGTCTGAATAATTCTCCCACCCCGTGTCAATACCACACAAGCGGCAGGGGGTCTGGACAAGCCATGGCTTGGGAGGAAGCAGGCCAATGAGTGCAGAGACCAAAGGCTGCTTCCAAGAAGGGCTACTTATGCAACACCATGACTAAAGGGAGAAGGAAAGAGGAGACAGCCTGGCTTTGCAGGAGAGAAACTCGAGGTGGGGCATGGGAGGCTGCTGGCCTGCCTGGAGAGCGGAGTCGTTGAATGGCCAGGGCACCGAGACCCCACAAGGACATGGCCGGGAGTCTGACCCTGCTCACGCTTCGGGGTCCCCTCCTGCAGCACTTACTGAACTTCCAGAGCAGGATGGCAGTGGTGGCAGCTCCAGCGAGGACGGCCCCCAGGGCAAAGGTGATGCAGAGCACCTTCTTAGACTCTGGAGGAACAGGGAGGAGGATGACATTTAATGGCAGCGGTTTTAGAAATCACGCCCTCAAATTTTATCCACTCTTCCGATAGTACACAATGTTAGGAGGTAACTTCTTATTTGCTTAAAAATGTGACTTCTGACTTTAAGAATACATCCTGGGAAGGTCTTAGTTTTCCCATAGCATTAAGCTTGATACCTTGGGGTATCCAAAGCAGAAAGCCATGATATGAAGTAAAATATGCTGGAGTTAAACTCTTAACAAAAAAGTGTAGTATACTAGAAAGGGTCCAACAATAGTCAAATAAATGATTATTGCCAAAAATTGGTTCAAAGGGAGAGATACATGGTATCAGTAATTACAAGCATGCTGCGGGTTGGACTGTGTCCCCTAAAAGAAGTGTGCAAGTCCTAAACCCTGGTCCCCTGAATGCGAAACTCTATTTGGAAATAAGATCTTTTTAGATGAGATCAATTAAAATGAGCCCCAACTGGACTGGGCGGGGGGCGTGTAATCCAGCCTGACCGGTGTCCTTAGAAGAAGGAAGAATTAGAGACACACAGAAGACACAGGGGAGACAGCCGTGAAGACGGAGGCAGAGTTTGGAGCCACATGGCTACAAGCCAAGGGATGCCAAAGCTGTGGCAAACAGCAGAAGCTGGAAGGGACAAGGGAGGCTGCCCCTCGGCAGGTTTCCGAGGCAGCATGGCCCTGCCCACACCTTGATTTCGGAAGTCTGGTCTCCAGAACTGTTTCTTTAATCCGTCCAGTTTGTTGTACTTTGTTACAGCAGCCTTAGGCAACTAAGACAAAGCAGGAACAAAATAATACTAATGTCTATGAAGCCACCTTGTCTGACCCAAGGCTGGTTTTGGGGAATGGCTGGTACAGACGGCACACTGTCCCACCGAACAGCTACTACCACTTGTGGTTCTTTGTAGTTAAAGTTAAATGAAATTAAATAAAGGTGTACAAAATTCCAGTGTCCAACAGTAACAGCGGACAGTACTGTGGGTCACTGCAGAGAGCTGCACTGGGCAGTGCCAGGGCAGGCCTCACGTCTGTGCACAGGGTAAAGGTATATTTCAGCTAAGAGAGAGGGAGTTTGGAAAAAGTCACCAATTTTCTCCAGTCCAAGCAAGCAGACACAAAACTGCTGGGCAGAGAATGGGAGCCAAGATTTGCATCAGGGTTCAGTAGACAGCGCCAGACACCCTAGAGCCTCCTCACCCAGGTACCTGGCCCAGGAACACGGGCCTTGGCCGGCTCACCAGCCAAGGAAGGCAGGCACCCAGCTCCCCTCACCCTGGCCCAGCGCTGCCGGGAGCTTTCCTTGGGAGGAAGAGTGGGCAGAAGGCAAGAACAACTAAACACTACCCTCCAAGCCCCTCAGGCTGGAGAGATGTCTCGGCCGATACACCACACTGGACACACCTGAGCTCAAGGTTAAGAAGTTCAACTCCGGGAGTTGGGTGGAGCAAAGTTGTCCCATCTGTTCAGGGGTCAAAGCTGCACCTCTAAGCTTGGCAACATTCTGGAAATTCCACAGTGGTTCTCCAATTTTAATGTCCTTGAGAACCACCCAGTTGGAATGGTGGTGACGATAACACAACATTGCTGATATAATTAACACCACTGAATTACACCCTCGAAAGTCGTTCAGATGGGACGTGTTACGTTATGTGGTACCACAATAAAACAATTTTTAAGAAGTCAGGAAGCTTGGACCCCACCCCAGGAACTTCTGACTCAGCTAGGAGTGGGGGGGGGTTGACGCTCGCAGGTAAGGCCAAGGGCCAAGGCTACTGGCCTGAGGAGCACACCTGAAGAGCCGGCCGATGTGCACAGAGCATGTCCTGGGCACCAGGTGAGCGGGTTGCAGGGAGAGGCCGGGGACGCTCACAGGGAAATTCCACATGGCCTTTCTGGCCTATTAATCAGGGACACATTCTCCCTTTGGGGACTTCCCTACGTGCCATTTGAAGATAAAATACTTGCCTGGTAAATTAGGGCTTTTAAAATCCAGCCTTCTCAGCCACCCATGGCTGAATGGGTGGCTGTTTGCGCAGCTGCCCCCCGTGGGGCACCCGTATGGCAGGACCCTTGGAAGTGACCTCGGCTAGATGGACATTTTCTAATCGGCAGTGGTCAGTCTAGACTTGAGTGGGTCGTGACTTTCAATTGCTGCTATAGTTATTTTAATTATAATTTACTTTCTGTTTACCTTTCTCAGCATCACTTTAGTCTGTTAATGATTTAGCCCTCCAGTTCCTGAGAACAATGGATTGCATCTCAGGATTGTTGACCTTTGACTCTTCAAAACCTCATCTGGAAGGTGCGTACAGCTCGCTGTTCAAAAGTGAAGCCTCTACAACTGTTGCTAAAGCAAGCAGACACATCAAGTACAAAAGCAGTTCTTCCTGATTTGTATGCGGACCTGGGAATTTGTGCTGTTTCAACAACCTGCAGAATACTTTCAAGGCCAAACGTCACACTTATGAAATGTATACTTTTCCATAGGCCAATAAAAGTTTTACAAATAATACCCAGGTAAGTTCAATAAAATTGCTAACCTAAGTTTATGGAGTACAGCTTTATAATGCGAAATTGCACACAGAGGCTCCTTCTCTTCCTTTATAAAAGCAACTGACGTGGACTTCTAGAATGCCACCCAACTGCATGACATCACCCAGAGCTGTGCCCATGGAAAGTGGCGCGTGGGGGGCAGGTGAGCCAGGGGGTCTTTTGCCTGCCTGGGTGTGAGCACCACCTTTGGAAGGTGCTAACCTCAAGAGAGGACTGTGGATTTCACCATCCTCCTCTTTCTCTGGAAGGTTCTTTAGTCCTCCTCGCCCTGGTTTCCTCCCGACCACCACTGACCTCTGCACCTTGACATGACTGACCTTTGGGGCCAGATAATTCTTTGTTAGAGGGACCCATCCTCACCTTATAGGATGTTTAACAGCTTCTTGGGACTCTACCCACAAGATGCCAGTAGCACCCCTGCACTCCCATTTATAACAACCCAAACTGTCTCCAGACCTGGGCAAATGACCCTCGTGGCCACAGTCGCCCCCAGCTGAGCACCACTGGACCAGCCCCACCCACTGCCACCAGAAGGACATCAGCACAAAGACAAAGTTTCCCTGAGCAGAGGGAAAACTGATGGAGGGAAAGAACAAACCACAGTAGGGAACAGAAAGGGGAGATTAAGGAGGAGCTGTGAAGGGGCAGGAAACTCAGGGATGAAAGAGAGGAGGAGGTGGTGGAGGAGGAGGAGGTCTGGGAGCGAGGTGTGAAGGCCGAGGGCACCAGATGGGGGGCAGGGTCGGGACAGGGACGATGTGGCAGTGCAGGTTACACTCGGGGGCCGAGTGGGAGAGGTATCTGGGGAGGGACCCCTGGCTCCCAGAGGTGCAGCTATGCCTCGTTGCTGTGATTCATTACGCATTACGTACTGGTGAGGACCCGGAAGTTTACTGCAACACTAATCTTAAACAGATGAGCATCTAAACTTGTACGCATATGTCACAAAACAAAATAAAAACACTGGCAATAAAAAGTTTGTTCTAGCCACTGTTGTACTAATGCACCTGGGAAGTTCTTAGCATGTAAACTAGCCTGAAGTAAAAGTGGGAAGGGGGATGTGAGAAGAAGGGGTTGGAAGAGAAACAAGGCAAAAGGAAATAGCAAAGAAAGGAGATAAGGGAGTAAGAAAGACATGGGATTCAAGAGACAAGCAAAAGAAATAGCGCGTCAGCCCTTCCACTCTCTGCCTGGCCTGCTTGGTCTGTGGGGCCATTAAACCAGGTGAAATGGGAAGACTGGGCCACGAGCACTGCAGCCGTCTCATTATTAAGCATCTTAAACGTGACGTGCTTTACTCATAAGATAGTTTATTCTGCTCTTGGGAGCTTACCATGTACTTAAGGAGATGACACACCAAGAGACCCTGGAGTCAAGAAACAGAGAGAGTAGCCGGTCTTTAGAGACCAGGTGACATGACACGGCCAGTACAGGAAGGGTCTGTAAGCGAGCGCAGGTGTGGGGGGCTGGCGACAGAGCTGGCGAGCACAGGGAGCCCACCAGAGAAGGTGGGCCCGAATCTCAAGCGTCGTTATAGGAAATAACGTGGGAAAGGATCCTACTTGAGGAGCACACTGGCCCCGACGAGGATTTGGGCTGCAGGCGGACGACGGGTGTCGAAACGTGCGTTACTACCCTCGGGGTGTACTGGGGTACCGGGGATGGGTAGTAGACATCCGGGTACGCTGGGTAGGCACTGGGAGCCGTGGGGGACAGCGGGGAGTAGAAGTTTTCTGGTTGGTATCCGTGGTTTTCGTAGTAAGGTCCAACACCTGGTGATGGCCCCTAAACAATTCAAAACAGAACAAATAATATGAAAGCCCAAGGATTAAATACATGATGTCACATTGCATTCAGACAGGACACTGAAAACATATTGCAGGTTCTTTTAGGGCATCTATAACTGCACCAGTTAACTGAACTCATCTAGAATATAAAACAACCAGAATTTTCAATTAATTGGGTTTTTTGTTTGTTTGTTTTGTTTTGTTTTCTATCCATTTTTTGAAATACAGAAAAGTGAATGGTTGACTTTGGGAGTCAGTAAAAAATTAAAGGAAAAATACAGAGAAATCTGGGGTTAGAACTCATTTGGTCAGTATCTATTTCTTCAGTCCTCCCCTGGAGAATCGACATGCAATATTATGAGCCAGCAAAACCAGAATTATCCTGAGAATAACAGCAGCCAGGGTTTGAGAACTCACCTGCAGCCGAGCCCCTTGAATCCTGACCTAACCCCTAAGGCTTTGTACAGGTACCTCATATTTCCACATTGCAGAGAGGAAACTAAGTTATAGAGAAATTTGCTTAAAGATCCTGTAACACAAGGTATTCTCTTTCAGAGACAGATCATAACGTGTTCAGCATCTCTGACGAGCCGACACTGATGCAGTTTATGATTTGGGCTTGCCGCCAGTTCAGCTGCAACGAACATCCCTACACAGCACGTGGCATTTAGTGCATGAATTTCGGTAGCTACATTCCTTTAGGTGGAATTTCTGGGTCCAGTGGGCACATGGGTAAGTCCAGAAGATAAGGTCCCGGCCAGAGCATTTTATTCTCAGCTCCACCCTGCTGGGGTCTGTCTGTCTTGGAATGCCTTTCTTCTCTCCCTCTGTCTACTTAAATCTTGCTCACCCCTCAGGAGTCTGGCTCTCCAGAGCCCTCACCCCACCCCAGGCTGCTCTGGACCATGCACCCTAGCAGCCAGCACACCATCCCCTTCTGCCACCTCTCCCACATCACCCAGTGCTGAGCCACGCAGGGAGGTCACAGTTTGCCCTCTTACTAGTGTCTGAACGTCCCCATGAAAAGCTTTTTCCTGATCATCAACATCTGCGTTTTGTCTCTTGCTGGCTGTGAACTCAAAGCAGACAGGTGTTGTGAGCTGTGGCAGCTTAATGCTTGGAATTTTTTATGTGACCTCCAGGGAAGCTTGGTTATAAATGAATGAGCAAAATGCAGGCACCCAGGGTTGACCCCTGCTTAATAGCTCACTAATGCTATCTAACAGAAGTCCAAAGACTACAACTCTAAACCAGAGCAGTAGACAGAGAGGGAAAATGAAATGTAATCTCTAATCTAAATGGACATACCAGGGGCACCAAAAGAGGCAGGTGTGCTTGGCCTGTATCAAAAGCATCTAAGAACATGCTGTCCCACCCAGGGAAAGGTTTGTAGTAAGCAAAATAGTCTGCCCCATGAATTCCTGAGAGGTGGATTTGAAATTAAGAACAGATCCAGTCAAAATAAATAATAGTAACTGAAAGAAAGGGGAAAAAATAAAAGGTAAATTTTCCACATATGGGATCTGGATAATTTTTGTTGCTAACTGTAAATGCTTTACTGAATAAATGCATTTATTCCCAGGTATAAAATGAATAGATAGAAGGGGGAACAAAGATGCACTCCATCCGTCTCCAAAGCGGGTGGGTTCCCAGCTTACTTAGGAAGCTAGGGTACACACACTCATTCACCCTGAGGCCTGTTAGTGGGTGGTACCCCACTCACGCTTCCCCCAGGACTTATTCCCTCTTACCTCCACCCAGCCAGCCTCTTCCTGCCCCCGAACCTTGCCGAACAGCCACCCTCCAGTAATGGCCTCCAAGACTCTCACCTGGGCCACTGTCGTGAGGCTCCACTACCACTCATTCTACTCACCTGTAACCTAGAGGTGCCTTAAGCAGCATCAAGATAGTGAATGAATTCATTTGCTACAGATTGCTCTAAAAAATGCTGACCAGTGCACACACCGAAGGAAAAGGAAAAAAAGGACCAGAAGGTTATATTTAATCACTTACTGAGTTTAAAGCCATCCTGATTTTACCACCAACATCAGTTAGTGCTGGGTATTTGGAAGTTCAAGCAGACCTAGAAGAAAGAATCACAAAACTGTAACAGTTCTGCAGCAGTTGGCTTTTAGAAGATGGATCTAGTATGAACCGGAAAACTTTCTAGGTGAAAGTTACCTTCACCAGAACAAACTGCAGGCTTGCCCACTCACCTTTGCTAATTTTTTTGCCTCCACCCACAGCTATTAACACTTAACTAGTGCTGGACTTGCATCTTAGAGTTCATGGCAGAAGTAAGTGCTCGTTGGCTCTGCCCCGACCTGGGATTCAGCCCTGCCCGAGTGTGTGTGTGCTGGGCGGGGCTGCGATTTTAAAAGCGGCTGAGAGGGCTTCCCGGGGAGCAGGTCCGAAGAAGGTAAGGGGGAAGAGCTGGCCAGGCGGGTGCCCGGTGTCCACAGCCACCCCACAGCCACGCTGCTGCCCAATCCAGGTCTCCAGGTTCTAGCGCGCTGGCACGGTTCTCACCAGGAAGTCATCACCTCCCCCCTTACGTTACATCTAGCAAAAGGACGATCTGTGCAGTGAAAACACACAAGAACCGCCACAAGGCAGCTATGACCAGTGAGGTTCACAGGGACGTGAGGGCGGGCACAGGAGGCCAAGACCTGGGGCCCAATCCCAGCCGTGCCCCTCCCGGGGAGGGTCATTGGGCAAGTAACTGGCCCTCACTGAAAAATGCCATCCTGTTGAAATGCTGCTTCCACACCCCTTGCACCGTGCCGGGGGCTGGGGAACAGGAGGAAGGGAAGCACTGCAGGGTGCCCGGGTGCGCGGGTGTGGGCACCGCGAGCAGGAGGTGCAGCAGTCGGTGCCAGACGTGGGTCACATTTGTGCTTTCAAATAAACTCTATGGAATCTCTCAATCTGTGGTGAACATATGTGGGGAACAAGCCCGTGCAACACATCCACACCCACCTACCTTCCCCATTCACTACCCTAAAGCCAAACGAGTGAAATTCAGAGCTAGCCATTTGGGCTGGGTTTCCCAGATAGCGGTAATGAAAGGAAAGTTCTGGGCCGTTTCGTTTCAGGCGTTGGAGAGTCATTATCAGGAATACCCGGAGCCTGTCAGCGTGGATATGCCACAGCAACCAGGACTCCCGAGCAAGCCAAGGGCTTTTCTCCAGCCCCTCTCCACCCTGGCTTGGGATCAACAAAGAATATCTCACCCATCCACAAAGCAGGGCCAGGAGAAAGTTCTGGGCTTGAAGCTGGCTGGATGGGGGACAGGGTGGGGAGTGAGGACAGAGCGGTGGCTGTGCCTACGGCCTCCAGGCCTAGACTCTGCGTCCCAGCCTGGCTCTGCCACTAACCAGCTGTGCCACAGGCCAGGAGCTCCTGGGCCTCTGTCTCTTCCTCAGCAAAACAGAGATGACAGCAGCCCCTACTAAGGGGTCACTGCGGGAATTAGATGAGTCACTGCTTCAGAAGCAGCTCATGCCTGACACCCAGAGAGGGCTCCATGAATGTGCGCCAAATGCAGAGGAAGCAATTATAAAGCTAACCCCTTATTTTATAGCATCGAATTACCAGCAGCAAAACGGTAACCCACCAGGCATCCTTACGCTTGGGACTATGTAATTTCATGGCCAATAGAATCAAAGCAGTAATTGAGCTACTTCTTAAAACACACTTTATGTTTCTTTACTAATGCCGTAAGGACACAGGGTAATGGGATGGTGGTAAATGTTTCAGCAGGCTGGGGGGGATTTCCATGGTCTGAACACTTCCATCACCACCAACTCCAAGCTACCCACCCAAAGACCTCCGGCTCTCAAAATTCAGCTGAGCCTAATGCAGGCTCACTTTCCCATCACCAGAGCTACATCTCCAAAGCAAAATTATGATCTGACTCATTAAACCAAAAATTCAACAACTCATGATGAAGAAAACCAGGAGTATGGTTTGTTAATCCTGGGGAAACCTCACCGACAGGTCACGATAAAAATGCACCAGATCATTTATTTATCCTTCATGTGGAGGTAAAGGTAAAAACCAGTTCCCATTAAGGCTTCAAGATTTTTTAAAGCTTAAAAAAAAAAAAAGTCAACAGCTTTCTGAGTATGAGAAAAGAAAACTGACCGGTTAGAGGTGGGAGGGATCACTGATTTAAAGATATATACATAACATTTAAGCCTTTTAAATACATGCGATTATCACATATTAATATGCCTTCCCGGTGCCTACTTTGTAAAGAGAGAGGATTCTAAGGCTTCAGATTAACACGATAGATAAATCTCCCACTCCAGTCTCTCTAAGTAGGGGAAAAACCAGCACCTTCCTAAGATGACTTTCAAAAGATCCTGCGTGCGCAAACAGATTCTCACTCCTCTGGTTTCTCCGGGCTCAAAAGCAGTTACTTGCTGCAGCTCTGAACTGTCTCCCCAGTTATAGCTTTGGTTGAAGTTTCAGGAAATGAAAATTAAATCCCACTGGCTGCTTTCCCAGCCTAGGTGCCTCTCAAAAGAAGGGAGAATCAGTGCTCAAAAGCTATTCACTCAAGATCCCTAACAGGAGAAAGAGGAATCCAGGGGAGGAAGGGACACAGGGGGCCGCAAGCAGTTGTCAAGAAGCAGCCACGGACCCGGAAGCCATCGCACTATAATCATACTTTGTCTGGGGATCCCATGACCCACCAAGCATCAGAACAAAAAATACTCTGTGAGCCCAGATCAGCTTCCAGCGTCTTTGGAATAGAAAGAAGACAAGCATCGTGCTGCCTGTAATTTTCTCAGGGGGAACAATGCCCAACCTTGCCCATGGATCTGAAAGCAGAAACAGTGTTGTCCGAGGATGATCCAGGAGCCCATGTTCGGAGAACACCTCCTAGAAGAGCTCATCTTCCAGGCAGGCATTCCCACACCTGCACGAGATAGCACAGTTCATGAACTGGTGTCTGAAAGGTGCAAGATGTAACCTAGATGACAAGAGACAAGTGACACACACTCTTTAGCAAATATCCTTTTCTGCCATTTAAAGGGCCATAATGAGGCAACTTGGAGAACTTTCCTTTAAGCAAAGGGACTAAACTTGTAACAGGCTCCTCTTTCATAGCCAGCTGTCATCTCAACATTGACAGTATCATCTGCTCAGGTCACACCAAGGACCAGCTGTCCCCACACTTTCTCCATCCTCTCGGGGCTTTCCTTTCAGAGCTAAATCACTCCGTGAGTCCCCGGTCCTGCCACGGTTCCACAGGACGTGGCCGAGGAATTCTGTGTCCCATGGCACGTGATCACGTTCTTTCCAAAATAAGAATAGTTTCTTCTTTTAGTTTCTTCCCTCCAGACCTCAAAACACATTTGAGTTTTTTTCAAAGTATATATTTTTTCAAAGTATATATTTTATTTATATAGATTTTTTCAATGTATATATTTTATTTATATAGATTTTTTCAAAGTATATATTTAATTTATATAGATCAGTGCAAGTTGAACATGGATGACAGTTTATAATCAGATTTATACAGTACCATGTGTCGGTTAGCTGTCCTGACATGGTTGGTAGCAGGTGAAGCCGGCCTTGAGAAGGGAAATCATGGACATTTTCACCATTTGGAAGCCATCTAAATTAGTCTGGGGAATGATATTTTTTTCCATTCAATAATGTAGTCCCCACAGTACAGATAGCTTCTTTCTTCTTCACTGGCTGAGCTGTAGGGGTAGCAACGTTCTGGGTTCTGTCTGTGCTTCTGAGCTTTTGGCACAAGTCCCACCAGCCCCAGTTTTCCATAGCAACGAAGCAATCACCTTGCCTGCCTGCGGTACTCCCTTCAACCCCAAATCTTGCTTTTACTCCCATTTTCTACCTTCTGGAGGCTTATTTTTTGAAAACAACCAAGCCAATGAAAAAGTCAGTCTCCTGGGCCTGCCTCCTTTCCAAGGAGTCTGGGGCATGTCACCACGAACCGACTTCCTCGGGTACAACAGCCGCACTCTTGCTCGTTCCTGGAGCCCACGGCAGCGAGGGCCTGGGCTAGACACTGGGTGGGCAGTGGTCAGTGGTGAAGAGGCAGACCAGGCCCCACCTTCTTGACCTCAGATTCTGTCTTCTTTCTTTGAACTCCCACACCAACTCCACTGCCCGCCCACCACTGGACTCTTCCCACCCTACGAACAAAGGATGAGAACTTCGTGTGTCTAAACCACTGCACTAAATGCCAAACAGGAAGAAGTTATATCGCGTTGGGGATATAATATCCTACTGGATGAAAGTTAAACAACAGGTGTGTATTTAAGTAACAGGTCAACATAGGAAAGAAGTACAAGACAATGAGATGAATGACACAGGTGGGGATGACGCAGGAACTCGGGAGCAAGCTCTGTGGAGAGCTTACCACGGCACCATCCAAGTTTCTTTTTAGATGAATGCCTCATTGTCTCAATGAGATTACAAACTTTTCAGGGCCGGAATCATTTCTAGTCTTTTTTTTTTCTTTCTTTCTTTTTTGGTTTGGTTTAAATCTAGTTTAGTGCCATACAAAGAAAGTGCACCTATATTTTTTGAGTTCCAAAAGGCCAAATGAGGAAGATGGAGTTTAATCGAGATGGAAAGCCTGCAGCTGGACAAAACCAGTCTTCCCAGTCTTGGACCGTGGACGACCTCAGGGGGGCTGGGAAAGGGCTGGCTGCCTGACAGGACGCT
>PVKY010001653.1:0-30307 GCA_004027775.1 Bradypus variegatus | reverse complement strand
GTATTATGCTATTTATTTCTGGATCTATACAATCAATCCTAAACATTCTGTAGTCCTTCAGCATCAAATGGCTGGTCCCAACCCTCTTTCTATCTCCTGGTCGCCTGTGTTGTCAGCTTTTAACTCCCAAAGTTTGTTCATTAATGTCTGTTCATATTAGTGAAACCATACAGAATCTGTCCTTTTGTTTCTGGCTAACGTCACTCAACATAATGTCCTCAAGGTTCATCCACATTATTATATGATCCATGCCTTTGTTCTGTCTTACAGCTGCATAATATTCCATCACGTGTATATACCACAGTTTGTTTATCCGTTCATCCATTGATGGACATTTGGCTGCTTCCATCTCTTGGCAATTGTGAATAATGCTGCAGTAAACATCGGTTTACAAATGTCTGTTTGTGTCTTAAGTTTCAGTTCCTGTGAGTATATACCTAGCAATGGAATAGCTGGGTCATATGGCAAATCTATATTTAGCTTCCTGAGGAACCTCCACACTGTCTTCCAGAGTGGTTGTACCATCCTACATTCCCACCAACAATAAAGGAGTGTGCCTCTTTCTCCACATCCTCTCCAGCACTTGTCGTTTTCTGTTTTTTGGATAATGGCCATTCTGGTAGGTGTGAGATGATATCTCACTGTGGTTTTGATTTGCATTTCCTTAATGGCCAGTGAAGTTGAGCATTTTTTCATATGTTTTTGAGCCATTTGTATTTCCTCTTCAGAAAAAGAGGGTTTATTTAATAAATAGACCTGGAAAAATTGACCATAAAGATGGAAACAAAGTTAGGTTCCTACCTCATACCACATACAAAAATTAATTCAAGACCAGAAAAGAAATGCAACACAGTTTAACCTTGAAGATATTATAATGTGAGAAATAAGCCAGACACAAAAGGACAAATACTGTATGATCTTAGTAGATGAAATATGCAGAATATGCAAATTCATAGCTAAAAATTAGAATACAGGTTACCAGGGGCTGGGTAGGGCAGAGGAATAAAGCGTTAATATTTAATTGATACAGAGTTTGTGTGTGGGGTGATGGGAAGGTTTTGGCAATGAATGATGGTGACAGAAGCACAACTTTTTGAGTGTAATTAACACCACTGAATTATATATTTGAAAAAGGATAAAAATGGAAATTTTATTTTAGGTTGTATATAATTACCACACACACATAGAGAACTGTACAACACAAAATGTAAACAATGGGCTAAATAAATTTAACAGCATAAGTAATGTAAACAATGGGCTAAATTTAATAGCATAAGTATAAGGATATTGTTTCATCCAGTGTAACAAAAGTCCCACACTAAAGCAGATTATTAATAATCAGGAAAACCATGTGTGTGAGAGCAGTTTATTTGGGAACTCTGTACTTTCTGAATGATTTTTCTGTAAACCTACAACTGCTCTAGTTTTTTTTTTAAAAAGGATAATGTATATAAAGGACATACTTAAGTCTCTGAAAAAATAAATAAAAATAATTAATTATTAAAGATTAATAAAAAAAATGTTTGGGAGAACATCTTTTACTTTGGTATGTGGGGACTTTGTAAGCAAGATAGAAAACACAGAAGTCGTAAAGGAAAAGAAACATAGATCGACTATGTAAAAATTAGTAAAATTGCACATCAAAATGTACTATATATTTAAAGTCAGGAATCGAAGAATAGCCTAAAGGAAATAGTTGCAACAGATATGACAAAAGTTTTATCCCTAATATGCAAAAAGTTACTACAAATTGATAGGAAAATGTGCAAAAAAATTCGCAGAGGGGGAAATCCAAATGGCCAATAAACACAAGAAAGGGTACTCAATCCTATTAATAGGTAAATTTATGCTAAAGCAACAAAGAGCTAGTGCTTTGGTGACTATCACACTGGCAAAATGAAAAAGTAGGTATAAAATCCGGTAATCAAGATACTGCCTGCATTCTCTGACATTGCTGGTAGAACTGGGAACTGACTGCTGCAACTTTGGAAAGCAATTTTATACCATCTACTAAAATTAAATATATGCATATCTTGATTCAGCAATCTTCCTAGATTCTGAATCCATCCAGTCATTCATCCACTCACTCAACCAATATTTATTGAGGGCTTACCATCTGCCAGGCACTGTTTGAGAAACCAACGTGCGTTTCTAGTGGTGAGGAAAACCAATAAAGATCCTTGCCTTCAGGGAGCTAACATTTTAAACATTGGAGACCGAGAGTTGGGCTTGAGATAAAGTAGAGCTATTGAATAAGTCGGTGGAATATATATGCATCAAGGGAAAAAAAGTAGGGATTAAAAAATTGGAGATATTTCTGACATTTAAAATCAAAACTGGATGACTTTTATAAATACTCTGCACATTTGTATGAGTGGAGAAAAATGTAGAAGGACTGTTACTTCTGTTGGGTTCAAAGTGACTTTTTTTTCACTGAGATCTGTAAACACGTGCTAGTTTTGTAATTTTGGGAAGGGAATATAATATTTAAATCAAAAGGGAGAAAAAGAAACTAGAGACCGAAGTTCGAATCCCAGCTATTCTTTAGAGGTTTACCAGCCTTACAAAGCCTGCCTAGAAAAGGGCAAGAATAACACAGCTGTCCACACGAGACCACACTGCCATCTCTTGGCTTAAAAAAAAAGCCAAGACAGAAATTTGGCGCCCAGCTCGCGGTACTGCAGGGCAGTATGAAGCCAGGACAGCCATATTGGCTTCGGGAAGCGGGGAGAAGGTTGCGGTCGCCGCCATTTTCAGTTAAGACAAGAGCCGACTTCCGGTCACCATCTTGAGTGACAGCAGAGGCGGAGCTCGAACTGTCATGCCCATTAAGGGCAGGGCTCGGAGGCCTCTTCCCCCATTGCGACGGAACGCTCCCCGCGGCGGGCGGAGGCCTACAGCCAAAGCCCCGCCTCCGGTTTGGGGCTCCACCGTGCGGTCCTACTTCCGCCGGGAGTGCGTCTCTAGGCGTCGCTGCCGTAAATCGCGCAGGCGGTTTGCCGTATCACGGAAGATGGCGGCCGCGGCGGTGAGTGGGGCCGCGGGCCTCTCGAGTTCGGGGCCCGCGGCGGCTTCCGGCGCGGTACTGCAGGCCGCGGCTGGGATGTACGAGCAGCTCAAGGGCGAGTGGAACCGTAAAAGCCCGAACCTTAGCAAGTGCGGGGAAGAGCTGGGCCGCCTCAAGGTAGGGGTCGGTGGGCCGGGGAAACCATGAGCTTGCGGGAGGGATCTAGATCGAACCAAGTTCGGGGCTGCGGGGAAGACTGCGGTGCAGACGGGACCAAGGCGAGGATTCCGAGCAGCCAGACTGCTGGGGGAAAGGATCCTGGAACCGACCAGATACGGGACCACGGAGGAGGAGGAGGAGGATGGAAAGAGTGGTCTGGCAGAACCGAGTGAAAGATGAACAGTTTGCTGCTGGGAAGCCTACATAGTTGGAGTGACAAGAGCGGGGTGACCGGCTTGGCTGAATCCAGCAACAGACTGAAGTTCTGATGGCGGGTTCTGGACAAAACCAAGCAGGGGATGAGGACTGGGCTGCGTGATGAAGGAGTTGTGACAAGATGAGGTGGGGGGTGGGGTGGAGGGTGCGGTTAAGACCCGGCCAAGTTAGGTTCCTAGAGGTCTGGATCTTAGGGATGCGTCTTTGGGGAGGGGCGAGCCGGCCAAATGGTCAGGCAGGACTGAACCTCAAATAAATAGTCTCATGGATAGAAGCCAAGAATGGGACTCAGGGTGCTTCAGTAGACTAAGTGTGTTTGGGAGGGAGTGCAAATCCAGTGTATGACCAAGTTGATAAGGTGGTGTGTCAGATATGGAACGGTGTGGGGGAAGCGGGGGTGGGCGGGAGGGTATGTGGGGAGAGGTTACTGCCTCCCCTTCCCTAGTGTAGATTTTGGGGAGGGCATAGCTGGGCTCAGCCCAATAGATTGTGAAGAAGGGCTGCCAAGATCTGAAGATCCTGGTGTCCTCCCTTCCCCATGATTCTATGGGATCACTGCCGCTCTCTCTCCTGTTTCCCCAGTGGGGCTATTAATAATTGTAATATGAGGTAATCCTAAGTGAGCACTTGCTGTGTGCTAAGACCCTGTTCCAAGTGCTTTATGAAGACCAACTCCTTTCTTGCTTGTAACAACCTTATGAGTCAGGGATGATGATTAGCTTCATTTTCCAGGTGGGAAAACTAAAGCCTAGAGAAGGCAAGTAACCTATACTTGAAGTCCCGTCTTATTTCCTTCCCCATTAGCTAGTTCTACTGGAGCTCAACTTCCTGCCGACAACAGGGACCAAGCTGACCAAACAGCAACTCATTCTGGCCCGTGAGTGTTCCTGGGCCTGTTGTGGGGAAAGAGGCTGGGGGTCTTGTCAGGGGGGCCTTGGCTGCAGGGCAGGGGTAGGGGGTAGGGAAAGGGCCACTGTCACCTCCTCAGAGCCTGCCCTGTCACCCACAGGTGACATATTGGAGATTGGAGCCCAGTGGAGCATCCTTCGCAAAGACATCCCCTCCTTTGAGCGCTACATGGCCCAGCTCAAATGCTACTATTTTGATTACAAGTGAGGATGGGCCCTGCCCCTGATTGGGTGGATTATATGGAAGCTCTGTTCCCCATGGGCTCATCCCCACTGATTCACCCTTCATGGCAGCCAGTAGGATCTCTACGATGCTAAATCTGACTGTATTGCTTCCCTGCTCAGAACCTGTCATGACTCTGGGAACTTTAGGCTCGAGAACCAGCTCTTTCCCACACCTCCAGTGCCATCCCAGGCCTGACCCCTCTGCCTGGACCTCCCCCATCCCAGCCCTGGCTCTTCCACTGGACTGTGAGCCTCCTAAAGGCAGAGCCTGGGGTTGTGTGGTCACAGCTGTGTCCTTAATGCCACCTATTACAGGGCTGGGCGCAAAGCAAAGAATTGCTGAATGCATGTTGAATATAAAACTGGATAATGCCCACATGGATTAATGATCAAGAGTTTGACGTGAGGGTTAGACAAGTCTGGATTTGAAACTGAATTTTGCCACTTCCTTGTTGTATGGGGGGAGGATAACAATCTTTATCCCTAATCTCAGCTAAAACTATACAGTGTTTATTTGGTCCAAGTACTGTTCTAATCACTTTAGCCGAGTTAAATCATTCAATGCACGTAACTCTAATTGATTTAGGCAGCTTCTGTGAAATGGATACTGTGGTGATGCCTATTTTACAAGTTGGGAAACTGAGGCTGAGTCACTTTATTGAAGTGAAGTCACTGGCTTGAGGCTGTATGGCTTGTAAGTGACTTCATTTTTCCTCTCTGGGCCTCAGTTTCCTCATCTGAAAACCCAGGACCCAGTAACCATCCAGGGAGACAGTACAGGGTGGTTGTGGGGGTCCCTACAGCATGGGGTGTGGGGGCTTAATGGGTCCCTGATTCCTTTTTATTTTGGTTCTCCTGCCCTGGCCCACAGAGAACAACTCCCTGAGTCGGCCTATATGCACCAGCTCTTGGGTCTCAACCTCCTCTTCCTGCTGTCCCAGAACCGGGTAGCTGAGTTCCACACGGAGTTGGAGCGGCTGCCTGCCAAGGACATCCAGACCAATGTCTACATCAAGCACCCTGTGTCCCTGGAGCAGGTGAGGCTGGGGAAGGGCGAGAGTTTGGGGGAGAGTGGCCAGACTGGGCGATACAGGAGCAGACATCAGGGAGGGTTTCCTGGAGGAGTGGACAAGCTTCACCCATCTTTTGACCCATGGGCGCATTTCACTCATTTGTCTAAAAAATGTTGAGCCTCAGCTGTGAGCCAGGCAGCGTAGTAGGTTTTGGGACTCTGCAGTTGTATAAAACAGATAAAGTCCCTAATCTTGGGGGGATGACATTCCAGTGAGAAAGCAGACAAAAAACAAAAATAATAACCTATATGGTCTGTCAGATGTTGATAAGTGCTGTAGAGAACAATGAAGCAGGAAGGAGGGTAGAGAGTCAGAGAAGGGTGAAGTCCTTGCCAAAAAGATGACATTTGAGAAATACTCCAAGGGGGAGAAGCAAACCATCTGGACATTTTGGGGGAAGGTGATCCAGGTATAGGGAATGGCCAGCCCAGGACCCCCAAGGCAGAAACATGCTGGTGTGTTTGGGGAACAGCAATGAGATCAGTATTTCTCGAACAGTGCCAGCAGGGCCAGGGGAGAGCCTCAGGACTTAAGGTCAGGAGGTAGTTCCCAGTGCTGGGGTCTCATGGGGAGCTTTGACTCTGGGGAGAGGATGGCAGAGTCAGCGGTTCTGGCAGATAGCACAGTTTGGGTGCAGGTGTGGAGAAATGAGCCTGGGGTGGATATCCCTGCTGGGATTGGAGAATAGATGAGGTAATTAGATACCAGCCCCGGCAGGTTTGGAGAGCATGTATGCTTATGTAAACCAAGGAGGACTTCCTGGAAGAGAAGGTGCCCACTCTGCATGAGTAATGGGTGGCTGTATGGCAAAGGGTGTTCTGGCAGAGGGAGATTATAGGAGACAACATTTTTATGGTGAGGCCTGAGCAGGTAGGCCCTTGTGCTGCCTCTTCCTCATCTTCTCTTCTTCCTCACCCACGGGCTGTGCAGTACCTGATGGAGGGCAGCTACAACAAGGTGTTCCTGGCCAAGGGCAACATCCCTGCTGAGAGCTACACCTTCTTTATTGACATCCTACTTGACACTATCCGGTGCGTTGTGGGGCCAGGGCCCATTGGATTGCATAATCAAAGAGCCCCAACTTTGTGTTTCACTCTGGCTACTTTTGAGCTGGGGTGGGAGGCTGGGCATGTTTCTTATTCTCTTAGCACTTCAGTCTTCCTCTGAACTGGATCTGCTTGTGTGGTTGTGGACAGCAGCCCTCATCTCGCCGTGGGCTATTTCTGAGTGTGCTTCTATGTGTAAAACCCAGAGCATGGGCTTAGCACCCAAATGGTTCCCAGCAGACAGGGACCGTGCCGCTTCTGTTAGAAGGGCTCCAGCCAGATAGTCTCCATTCCAGACAGTCGTCCAGTGAGCTTCATGACCTCACTGCCGGTCACCTAACCTGTGGGACCCTCACTTTCCCTCTCTCTCGAGTGGGGCTACCAAGTCTGGCCAGCTTCCCAGGGGCTACCATGGGCACAGGCATGGAATACAAGGCCCTTGAAGAATAAAAGGGTGTCCAGATGGTGGCAGAGCTGGCTCACTTGGGAATGTGCCAGATGGAAATGGAATAGGTTTCCATTCCTCAAGTGGCAAAAACCAAGCCCGGAGATGTGGCAGGAATGAGAAAGGGTGGTTATTTTTAGGTTAATTTTTATTACAAAGTGTTTTAGCTCTCCAAAATGAACAGAGAGTAACGTGATTACCCACGTATCTACCACATGGCCTAAGAGACAGATGGAACACACGCACCATGCATCCCTCCCTGTTTTTATTTTTTCCCCGGAGGTAACCCCTTTCCCCTTTTCAGTGACTTGATCCCTTTTTGTTTTTCTACTGCTTCAGTGCTAATCATGACGCTTTTTGACATGGATGCAGGGAACCCCCTTGGGATTTATGAAGTGGGTACAGGGCCCTGGGAGGGGAATGTTATGTAACTGTAAAGAGATCTTCTCTTGTGAATCCCAAAGCTGGGTTTCATCCAGCCTGGAATCCTCATGGCTGGGAGTTGGGTTTAGAGTTGGAGCCAGAGAGTCAGAGAGATCTGGGTGTGGAGCCTACTGTGGCCGTTGCTCACTATGCAAACCCGGTCAAGTGACTCCCCTTCTCTCTGACCCACAGTCAGTAAAACAGGGCAGGTCACAGGTTCCACCTGTTGGTCCTGAGCTGTGGGGTCAGAGCTCACATGTATCAGGCCTGGGAGGACAGGGAATGAGAGGTTGACTGTACTCAGTAACAGGAACCTTGTCATCTCTCCCAGGGATGAGATTGCCGGGTGCATCGAGAAGGCCTATGAGAAAATCCTCTTCGCCGAGGCCACCCGCATCCTCTTCTTCAACACACCCAAAAAGATGACAGACTATGCCAAGAAGGTGGCTGGGGCTCAGGGCAAGGGGTTGTGGGGCCAAAGGGTGCATTCTCTAACCATGGTGTGGGGCAGCCTGGAGGGGCACTGGAACGAGACTGCCCAGGTTTATATCCCGCTGTGCATGTGACCTTGGGCAAATCACTGAACCTCTCTGAGCTTCAGTATTTCTATCCCTAGAATGGGAAGTTTAACGTGGGTTGAGCTTAGCACAGTGCCTGGCACGAAGTGGTGGTGGCTGCTCAGCTCGTGTTGGCTGTTGCCCTTATCAGGTTGCAGCTTTTCCTGTTGAGACCTGCTCATTTGGTCTGGGTTCTTGAGCAGGAGCAGTGCCCCTGGAGATGCTCATGCATGGGGTGCAGTGACCCTGGTGTCTGAGGAGACAGGAGGAGGACAGGCTGGAAGGGGTGAAATTGCATTTGAGTGATGGTGACAGCTGATATGTATTGATCATTTACTCTGGGCTGAATGTCATTCTCAGTGATTTAGAGGTATTGATTTTTTGAATCTTCACAGCAAAGCCAAGGGAATGTGTGCTTAGTGTCTGTGTGTCACACATGGAGAAACTGAGGCACAGGGGGGTGATGTCACTTGCCCAGAGTTGCATGGGTAAATTGGGGTTGGGGCCAGGTTGGTAAGTGCTGGCTCCAGGGGGTGAGAAGGGGGCCCTTGTGATCACCCCACCCATCTCTCATCCCTTCCTTCCCGCAGCGAGGGTGGGTCCTGGGCCCCAACAACTACTACAGCTTTGCCAGCCAGCAGCAGAAGCCGGAAGACACGACCATCCCCTCTACGGAGCTGGCCAAACAGGTCATCGAGTATGCCCGGCAGCTGGAGATGATAGTCTGAGCTGTCTTCCCCTGTGTGTGGGGGGTGCGGTGGCAGGGCATGCATTATTTAAAGCAGTTGCAGCACAGGGATTCCTCCAATAAATGTGGCTTGACATTCTCTCTCCTAGGCCCTTGTCTCCCTTGGGTGGGATGGTGGGGAAAAGTAATCTCACCATAGGAACTGGAAGTTTGGGGATCCTCAGGAATCTGCAATAACACCCTCCATCTGGGTCAGTCCCTATTCAAGTGGCCATTCCTCAGGTCTCAAACACAGAGGCCTACAGGGGCCCAGTGGGATTGGGGCTGACTGTAGAGCCCAGGCCTGGCTCACGGAACTCTTCCAACCAGCTGTGGACACTCGAGAATGCTGGGCCAGGGCACCAGGTGTTTTCACGGAAGGGAGTGAAATGTCTTGATTCTTAAAATGTTGGCAGCTGATTAAACCAGTTATTAAAGCAACATGTGAAATGAAACCCGTCTGTGGGCTACCGGTTTGAGCCTCATGTGGGCCCTGTCCTGGTTCCCACCCTTCCTTAGCGCTGAGACTTAGGAACCACCACCCTCACTCCACAGCCTCTGCTTCCTGCTTTGAAGTTCCCAGTAAGGCATTGGAGGCACAGAGCCCAAATCTGGCTGAGCCATTTGTGGGAAGTGGGATTTTCAAGAGAGTCTTCCAGAGTAAGTTTCCCCAATTGTAAAATGAGAACCATCACTCTGGCTTTCCATAGTGGATTGTACTGATCCCCTGAGCTTGGCACCAGGTTACCTCAGAAATGGGGCTGTTGGCTTTAAGAGGAAGGAGACCACCACCCCTGGGTCCTTTCTTGTGTCTGGGTGCTAGATGACTGGAACCCCAATTATTGCCGCTCTGGGTCCAGCCTTCTTTCCAGGATGTGGCACTTTCATGGAGACCTCTACCTCCCATGTCCCCAACCCCCCACCCCTTCAACTCTCAGTAGGTGACTGACAGGCAGAAAGGCATCTAGATGGTAATTTTATTGATGGGTGGGGGAGGAAAGAGGGTGGTGAAGCAAATGCACTCAGTTGAAATGGGTAGCCTGTAGGTCATAGTGGTCCAGCGCAGCTACCAAGGAGCCAGCCAGCTTGATGATGGCCACCCAGAGTGGCTCACTCAGGTGGTTGGTGGGTGTGCTCAGCCTAGGGGAAGGGTAGAATCAGCCTTGTTAGGCTTCAGTCTCCCAATCTATATGAAGAGGCTTCTGAAGGCCATGTCTAAATATCCCAAGGGAAGTTCAGAGCAGGGCTCTGGCCACTTAATTTTAGTAGGAAGTGATTAGTAGGTCAGTGTTGGCAGTAGTGTCCCCCTAGAGGTCCCAGCTGAGCCCCAAGCAGCCCAGTGATTTGGGGTCCATGGGAGCCAGGGTTGAACCTTGGTTGACCAAGTTCTGAGTCTAGGGAGATGGCTGGGGTAGCAGTCTCTCCCTGGGATCTGAGGACTCCTGAGGGGCCCCTAAAGCACAAGGGCTGGAGCACCGGTGCCCTCTGGTGGGCAAAGCCTGGGGTTCCAGAGTCAGGAGATAGTTCCAAAGGCTGCAATCAGGCCAGGGGCTCCCCTGTATCCAGGAGTAGGAGCCTACATTTGCCTCTATTTGGTTCTCTTAAGACAGTCATACCACCCCCACCCCACCTCCAGCCCTGAAGAGCTTGGGAAATGGTCTTTCCTGGTGCTTTAAGGGACAGGGTCAAGGCAGTGAATAAGGTCAGGCCAGCTGGGACGTCTTTCCTCCTTGATGGTTCCGGAGACTAACAGGAGGGCCAAGGGTCAGCCTGGAGGTCTGGATACCAAGGGGCAGGTCTAAGGTGCGCCTCCCCCCAGGGTTCAGCTGGGGGCGGGGCTTGTATTGGTCCTGAAAGATCAGGGCTCAGCGGGGCGTTGAGGTATAAGAGAAGGGCAGCGAGGGGTCAGGAGAGCAAAGGGTTGAATGGGGGTCTATCCAGGAAGGTCTGGCGTCCAGAATCACTAGAAGTATACCCTCCTCTCTCTCCCTCACGTTCCCTCACCAGGCAGACACGTTGCGTGGCAGGCGGCGGTGGCGTGGCTGATGGCGGCAGTAACACTTGCAGGGACAAGAGTTAAGCACCTGGAAGGGCGGCCAGTGGCGCGCAGCGCCGGTGTTAGCTGCCCCTGCCCGAAGGGCCCCGCCCCACCCACCCCCTCCATCGCTCTCATGCACGATGGCCATGGTCCGTTCACGAGGACCATCTCCAGGCGCGCGATCCTCACGGGTCGCGCCCCGGGCCGCGCGGGAACCCTTGTTCCTGCGCGTGCGGGCCTTGATGGGAGCGGGCGCCGGCGCTGGCATGGACGGCTCCGTCGCGGTGGAAACTGGAACCGGAGATGGGGCTGGGGCTGGGGCTAGGGCCGGGGCCGGGTCCGGGGCTGGGGACTGGTCTGCGGCCAAGACTGAGGGCGGAGGTGAGGCCGGGGCGAGGGCCAGCGCGCACTCCACCAGACCCGGGCCTGGGGTGGGCGTGAGCGCCACAGGGGGCGGTGCTGGCAGGAGCACCGGTGGCTGCGGAGTGGGCGGAGGCGGAGGTGGCGGCGTGGGCGGCCGCGGCAGCAACTCCTGCGGGCCGGGAGGCCCGGGACGCGCGGGCTCGCCATTGTTGGGCGCCGGGAAGATGAACATCGGCGGCGCCAGCAGCGCGCGTACAGGCCTTGGGAGCCCCGGAGCTAGGTGCGTCTGCCCCCGCGGCGGCGGCGGGGAGCCCCAGGGACCGGAGAGCGCAGCTGCGCGCCGTCTGGGCACCCCGACGCCTCCGCCCGCCCCGTTGAAGCGAAAGTGGCGTTCAGGGCCATCGGGAGGGCTCACCCAGTCGAATTTGGGCTTCGAGGCTGGGAAGGTGGTGTAAGATGGTAGCGGTAGGGCCTGGGCGTGGGACGCAGGTGCCGAGGGCGGACCAGAACACCCCTCGCCGTCTCCATCACCGCCATCCGCTTCCTGAGTCCCTCGAGGGGACTCTCCGGAGGGGCGAGTGGCCCCAGGAGCCAGGGGCCCCTGTTTCAGGACCTCAGCGTAAGAGATGGCGTCGGAGGCGGCGGGGCAGAGTCCCCCGCCTCCGCTGCCCCCGAGCGAAGCTTTGACGGCTAAGGAACCCGACGCAGCCGCAGGGGGCAAGGGGGGCCCGGTCTTGAAGGTGACTTTACACGGCAGGCTCAGCCCGGACTCGGAGGCCAACGGCCGGGCCACTTCTCCCTCGGCCACTTCAGCAGGCGCCCCTCCGCGGACACCGTTGGCGGTCTGGCCCTCGCTGCCGTCCCTGGCCTGGCTTTCCGTGGGGGTCGCAGAGGGTGCGACCCGAGTGGGAATGATTCTGCGGTCCGGAGGTTGCCAGTCAGAGAGTGGCGGTGGTGGCGGCTCCAAGGATGGAGGAGACCGGGATGGGGTCCCTGGAACTGGTTCCGGGTCCTCTTGGGTTAATTGCCGAGGTCGCAGCGGCAGCGGGCGGAGGCTCGGAGGGTCGCCTTGGCCGCGATGGTTCGCCTCCAGCAGGCCGCGGATGCGGGGCACCGCGGTGCCCGTGGTTTTTCGCCACTTAGAAGGCGCGGGCAGCAGGGTCCCCATGGGGGGCGGGGGTGGTGTGGAGACCGCGGCCGCAGCCACCTCCTCTGGAGGGGTCGTCACTGGCGAGGGTAGTTCTAAGGTCAGGGGCAGGGACGAGGGTGAGGCCTGGGGCTTCGGCGATACCAGGAGTCCCGGGGACGCGGAGCTGCTAGGGAACCAGACTCCCAGCCCGCGAGCCAGGCGCATGGCCGGGAAGGAAGGGGTCACCTCGGGCGGCTCCACCGGGGACGTCCGGCGGGAGTCGGAGGCTCGGTCCGAAGCCTGCTCTTTTCGGGAGCCCCCGCCCGCGGACGGCTCCGAGTGCACGTTCCCCATTTCTGACGGAGGTCGGGGACTGTGGTCAGAAAAACTTTCGGCACTCAGTCTGCCAAGGACGGTGGGTATCCCTGGAGGCTGGCTAGAGTTGGTCCTACCAGAACGCACCCCGTCTTCCCCAATCAACTCAGGTCCTAGCTTCTATCCGCACGCCTGTCCCCTTACTCCCGCTTCCCCATGGCCCCAGATGGCCGCTGCCTAGACACTTAGGCTCCAACATCTTCACTAAAGTCCTTCCCCTGACCCTTGGCTGGTCCCCCAAGATCACACTCCTACACTTTGACTACGTCGAGGATCTCCGGAATCAAAGACTCAGGTTTTGCCTGCCTTCCTGCCAGTCACGCAGGCCGCATTACTCGTGAGGGTTGTGCCCAGTAACCTACAAGGCCCACAACCAAGAGTTCAGGCTGCTTTCCCTGCTCGCTAACTGGGCTCTAGGTGCCCAGGCCCCGCCCCCGCCCCGGCCGCCTGGTCCCGCCCCCGATTGTCGGGGAATCCGTCCTTATCTCTCGGGCCCCCAGGCCTGGCCCCTCCTCCGCCTAATAGCTGCCGGATATTCTGGTCATGCTAATTCCTCAAACCTCACCTCTAACCCCTCTGATCCCCTTCTCTCTGTGTCGACCATTTGGAGCCTTCCCTCTTCCCTAGGCGGCAGCATATTCTCAGGCGTAACCTCCCAACTATTTTACCAGCTCCGGGTCTACTCGCAGGCCTCCACACGCAGGCTCCGCCCCTTTCCCCAAGCCCCGCCCCGGCGTCGCCTCCTCGCACAGGGCCGCACTCACCGACTCCTTCAGCCGACCCCCTGGGCCCAGGGCAGGGCGGGGAACGGCCGTAGCAGAAAATAACTGAAAAGAACGGGGGTGCGGGTGAAGGCAAGTGGGCGAGACAGCGAGGGCGGGCCCCGAGATCTAGGCCCCGCCCTCGGGCTCGAGGCCCCGCCCACTCCTTTAGAACCTTCTTTGGCTCCTCCCCTTTAGAGTGCTCCGCCCCTCCCGCAAAGCCTCCGCTTAAAGCCCCGCCCTTTACGAACTCTCATCTGCCCCGCCCCCGAGACTATTTACCTCTAAGCTCCGCCCTTTTAGGGACGCCGCAACACCTCATCCCGAGACCCTGTCCTTCCTCGGGCGGGCCCGTCCAGAAGGCCCAGGCACCGTGGGCCCGCCCCTTCCATGACGCACGCCTGGGTCCGCGTTTTCGGCGTCCTCACTGTCCCCTTTCAGTCGCTCCGACCCCGCCCCCAGGCGATGGTCCCGTCTCGTCCCACCCCTTTTCGAACCCTGGCGGGCACCAGACCCTCCCACTTAGAACCCCAAGCGGAGACCCCCGCCTCTTTAGAAACTCGGGTCCAAGCCCTGCCACGGCCCCCCTCCCACATCCTAAGGGACCAATGGCGCGGGTGGGTGGAAAAGTGGGGGATCCCCTCCGGGCCCTGAGAAAATGGGGGCTGGGGGGCTGTTCGCGGGAGCCGGTTCGGGCTCTAGGACCCAGCAGGCATGTCCGCCCGCCTCGCGCTTGCCCCTCCCCCAGGCCGCCCCCTCCCCCTCCCCGTCTTCCAGGTTCCCCCTCCCTCCCCCTCGCCCTGGCTCCCGGTTCCAGTCTCCAGCGCTGCCGGAGCCAGAGAGGGAGCCGGAGATCAGAGAAGGAGGAGGAGGCCGTGTCGCCGCCGCTCGGAGCCCGGCCGGAGCCTCCCAGGCAGGTGCCGAGGAGGGGAGAGGGAGGGGGCGGACGGACAGCAGGTCCCGCTGAGGGGGCGGCCAGCACCGCGCTGCGCCTCCTGCACACCGGGAGTGCCCCCGGATCGTGGCTGGGAAGACAAGGGGTGGGGGACCCCAAACTGCGCGGCAGCCATTTGGGGTCTCGATCTCCATTTGGGGGGCCTGGACTTCCTCCGAGGACTCAAATCATTCATAAAATCCCGTCCTGGACCCCTACCAATGAAGAACTCTAGGGACCACTCCCCCCGGGGATCACAGATGTGAGGGGAGTGTAGGGCACCCAGAAATCCCGGCGCCCCCTTCCAACTAGGCCCTGGAGGTGGACCCCTGCCCTCTTTCCCTGCTTCACCTGTTGTCGGGGGAGGAGGGCGGACAAAGGAAGAAGCGTCACGTGACCGCTCATTCACAAAATCACATCCCATTGAGAAAAGGGGGCTGGGGGCGCTGCGGCAGCCCCTTCCCCTCCGGAAGGGCCGGGGAAACCCGGCAGCCTGCAGGTGGGGGAGGGGTCCTGAACTCTTTGCCTGGGTCCCTAAGGTAGGGACCAGGGTCCCTACGCTGGTGGCATTGAGGGACTGGACCCTGCTCCTCATTACTGGGCAGAGGGCTAGGTCCCCTGAGCTGGGGGGCGGGGTAAGATGGTTCTGAAGAAGAATGCTGGGGGGGGGGGCGCATCAATCTGCCCCCGTCCCACGCTCTCCCCCTTTCCTTCCCTTGTCTGGAGCCTGAAAGAGCAGGCTTGATTTTTGTGAATGAAAAGCTCTCTGGATGTGTCTCCGTCGCCCGTTTCTGGCTTCCTCTGCCTCCATCTCCCTCTCGGCCTCTCTGTCTGGCCATTTCTGCTTCTCTCCCTGCCCATCTCCCGTTGCTGGGTGACTCAGTGAGCTTTGCATCCGGTCTCATTCATAAATCCGGGAAGGGGTGGGGGGAAGAGAGCCTGGGTTTCTCACCCAGCCAGTGGCCTGGGTGACAAGGTGCAGAGGCAGTGTAGAGGGAGCAGAATCTGGGTTGGTGGGCCCTGAGAAAATACATATGCGCAGGCACCCAGCTGTGAGGGGGAAGGATGGGTGGGGCTGAGGGTAAATGTGGAGGGAGGAGGAGGAGGGACACGGGTGAATAGGGGATGAACAGGAAGGGGAGGGAAAGTAGAAAGCCGAGGTTATGGAAGTGGGGATGGGAGAAGATGGGGGGAAGGTGGGCATGAGAGAAAATGTGGCCGTGGGGAAGCAGGTAGGCACAGGAGAGAAGAGGGCATGGGGGAGATGCCATGCTGGCAGGCAGCTGGGCGAGGGGAGGGAAGGTGGGCACAGAGGAGGCAATGGGTGTGGGGAAGAAGGTGGGTGTGGTAAGAGAAGGTGGGTATCCGTGACTGACTCCAGACGTGAGAGATGAGGTGGAGGGCAGAAGAGGGTTGGGGGAATGCTGAATGGGGGAGCAGGACTTGGGCTCACTGACCATGTCGCCCTTGTCCCCCCTCCCACCTCCTCCAGGTACATGGTGCGGGTCCGAGCCGTGGTGATGGCCCGAGATGACTCCAGTGGGGGCTGGCTGCCTGTGGGGGGCGGGGGCCTCAGCCAGGTGAGCGTGTGTCGGGTCCGAGGGGCCAGGCCCGAGGGGGGGTCCCGCCAGGGGCACTACGTCATCCACGGGGAGCGCCTCCGGGACCAGAAAGTGAGCCACCATGGGGTGTGGGGGTGGGGAAGGGGCCTGGGGAGGCAGGGGAATGGTCTGGGGGTGCAGGGGAGACAGACGTCAGGTTACCTCCCAGCCTGGGGATGGAGTTTGGAAGTGAATGTCTGTCCTATGATTTGGGAGTCTGGGAAATATTGGGGGTATTCAGTAGATCCTGTCCTCTGTCACCTGGGCCATCACAGCAGCCTCCTTGCCCCCACCCCTGCTGCCCCTTCCCGGCTCTGTTCCCACACGCAACCACTGGGGCCCGGTTAACACCCAAGTCACACCACGTCCTTCCTCTACTCAGAAACCTCCCATAGCTCCATCTTGCTCTGAGATCCTCCATCACGAGGCCTGACACCAACTCGCCCCTCTCTGCCCTAAGTATATGGAGGCATTTGGTGAGGGGACCATTTGAAAGTGTCAAATAGGGTTTACAGCCCTATCTGTGGGCTTAGCAGGAATATTCTGGGCTGTCTGGCATGATCTGGAGGGACAATATTGAAGTTTCAGCTGGGGATGTAGTAGAAAGATGTGGGTTGTTTGAAAGGGCCGGGGGAAGGGTTGCATTTCAGAGTAGAGATGACAAAATGACGCGGGGAGATTTGAGGTGGGGTGAAGGAATCCAGCGAGGCCAGTTGAGGATATGAAGAAACATTTCGGGTGTTGACCAGCATCTGAGGGGAATCCCTGGGAGTTTAATAAGAATCTTTTTGGATAAGGCTTTAGGGGATTATTGGGGCATCAGAAGGGGATTAACAGTAATATTTTGAGGTGGTCAGTAAAGATTGGGGAGTATTGTTGAGACAGAAGGGCAGGTATTGGGTTATTGGAAGGGGATGAACAGTAATTTTTTGAGGCCTTCAAGGACATATGGGAGTTCCCATAGGGGTTCTGAGAGGTGGGTGTTCGAGGAATATAGCAATGTCCCAAGAGGCTTGGAAGAAATACTGGTATATCAGAGACATGCCCAATAAAGTTGGGGAGTGATACTGGTGTATCGGTCAGGGTTCAGGGAAGACGTAGGATTGTGAAATGGGGTTTGTGGGACACCGGGGTATGCAGATATGGAGGCTGAGAAGAGATCACAGGCATGGCTGGGTGGGAGTGTCCGATCCAGCCCCCTGCCCCCTTCTGCCCGCTCAGACCACCCTGGAGTGTACCCTGAGGCCAGGCTTGGTTTACAACAAGGTAAACCCCATCTTCCACCACTGGAGCCTGGGTGATTGCAAATTCGGGCTGACATTTCAGAGCCCTGCCGAGGCTGATGAGTTCCAGAAGAGCCTGCTCACCGCGCTGGCCGCACTGGGCCGAGGTGAGTGGCTCAGGCAGTGGGTGCTGGGGACTGGGGTGCCGGCATGGGAGGAGCTGTGATGCAGGGACTCACTGTCTGCCTCTCTCCCTGTCCCAGGCTCGCTCACCCCCTCCTCCTCCTCCTCCTCCCCTTCCCAGGACACGGCAGAGACCCCCTGCCCCCTGACGGTGAGTTTCCAGAGTGCAGCCCTGGT
Source organism: Bradypus variegatus (assembly GCA_004027775.1). NCBI lineage: Eukaryota > Metazoa > Chordata > Mammalia > Pilosa > Bradypodidae > Bradypus > Bradypus variegatus. The sequence continues at coordinate 12,677 of PVKY010001653.1, read as the reverse complement.
GGGAGGGTGGGGATTTCTTTCTAGTCCACATTCTTAAGCCCTTGCTGTATGTCAGGCACATGCCACAGGCTGGGGACACAAATCTGGGCCCAAATTATTAGTGCCAACTCAATCCCAGTCATTCCAGTTTTGCTGTTCTCTCATGATTCACACATTCATTCAGGGGTATTTATTGAGCACCTTCTGTGTGTGAGGCAATGTTTTAGGAACTGGGGATACATCAGTGAACAAAATAAAGTCACTTTCCTTATGGAGATTCTATTCTAGTGTGGGAGGCATAAAATTAAAAAAAAATGGTAATCTATGAAAATGAACAAAGATTAAAAGTAAAAGGATGGATAAATTAATGACAACTCCATCCTTCAGGTTACTCGGGCCACAAACCTTGGCATCATCCTTGGCTCCTCCCTCTTTTTAATGCCCCTCATTTAATCTGTCAGCAAACATTGGCACCACTTTCAAAATAGCCAGACTCTGCTGCCACCCTGGTACTGTCCACCCACATCTCCCACGTGGACCAACAGCTACTCAGCCCCTCCTGTCCCCTATGGTCTGTTCCCCATACACAGTCAGGGGGACCCTATTAACACCTGAGTCAACTCACAGCCCTTCCCCACTCAGCGCCCTCCCAGGGCTCCATCTCACTCCAGTGAAAGGACAAAGTCTTTTCCCTGGCACATAGTAAGATTGCAAACCATCTGGTGCCCTATTACTCTCCCCCTTGCTCACTCGGCTCCGGCCACACTGACCTCCTCCCTATTACTGTGACAGGCCAGGCAGGTTCCTGCCTCAGGTCCTTTGTACTGGCTGTTCCCTCTTCCTGCAACACTCTTCCCCCAGATAACCCCATGGTTCACTTCCTCATTTCCTTCAGGGCTTTGCACAAATATCATCGACTCAGTGAAGCCCTCCCTGAGCAATCTATTTCAGATTGTGGTCCCCAATGCCCCTTACCCTATTTCCCATCTTCTATGACATTTTCCTTATTTCCTTTCCAAATAGACAATTTTCTTATCTATTTAGTTAACTGTCCATCTCCCTTGCTAGAATGTCAGCTCCAGGAGGGCAAGGATCTTTCTTTGTCTCTTGCTGCATCCCCAATGCTTAAAGTAGTGTCCGGCACACAGTATATATTCAGTAAATATGTGTTGAATAAATTGATTAAAAGAATGAATGCATATAATGTTGGGTACAACTCGGCACTTGCTGGGAACAGTGGAAGTTGCTGACAACACCTGGTGGAACAAAACTGGGTCCCGGGGCAGAAAAGGGAGGATCCCAGGGTGCTGGGGGATGGAAGTGGGACCCAGCTCATACCTACAGTCCCCATTTGTTGATCGCTTACTCAAGGAAAGCTGCTGTGCCCCAGCTCCCATCTTCACAGTGGCCTTTGTCAGCCTGGCATATCGTGGGTGCTCAAGGAATGTATATTGAAGACAGTAAGTGGAAGTGGTAGGAATTATCCCCAAGTTACAGAAAGGAAGCCGAGGGTCTGACGAGTGATGTTTCAGTCAGGAAGAAAAAGTGCCTGGTTTGGATGGGAAGACGGGTCCTCCCGATAGATGGAACCACCCCGGTACTAGCGTGGAGGTGGGAAGAGGCAGGAAGGAGGCTGACAGGCCAAGGGAGAGGGAATCGGAGAAGAGAAAAGGATGATTTGATATTCCCTAAATCGATGAGCTGAGCAGATAAGAATAAGGGTCTAGTAGCAATAGCAACGACCATTTCCTGCTCTTCCTGTACTTCCTGTACCCCCTTTACAGTGTCTTATGAATAGACACTGTTATGATCCCCGTTTTACAGAGGAGGAAACTGAGGTGGAGGTCACGCAAGCAGTCAGTGGCAGAGCCGGGGTTCGAACCCTGGCCTGGGTGGCCGCAGAGCCCTCGCTCTCAATGGGAGGGGGTCTATGTGAGGGCATCGGCTGTGCCGGGGGTCCCCGCGCTGAGGCCGCCAATCTCCTCCAGTCCCACGTGGACAGCGACTCCTCCTCCAGCCACAGCCGCCAGGAGACGCCTCCCAGCACCGCGGCGGCCCCCATCGCCACGGTGGAGTCCGCTTCTGGCTTCGGGCCCGCCACGCCCCCCCAGCGCCGCCGCTCCTCCACTCAGGTGCGAACTCCGCCCCCCAGCGGATGTCTGGGACTCCGGCGGGAATGGGGCGGGGCGCTGGGGTCCCCAAGGGTGTGGGAGCTGAGGCCCAGGTAGGTGAGAGAGACGGCAAACAGATCCTGGGGGGTGGCCGGGCTGAGCTGACTACTGAGCGGAGGGTAGGATGGGGGGCTCGGAGGCCTGGGCTCCTCACAGGGTTGGGTGGGGGCTTCCAGTGCCTCCTGTGCTCGCAGATTTGGGGGAGTTCTGACTTCTGGCTTCCATAGAGGTTTGGGGGACGGTTTGAACTATTACTTTTTTTAGTATATTAGGGAGATGCTAATGGGGGGGTGTCCTTGAGGCTGCTTAATTCGCGAGGGTAGAGAGGGGTCTCCAGGGGACCTGGGCACCGACTCCTGCCTCCTGAAGGAGGAGGTGGCCAGGGTCCACAACCCCTGGGACTCAGGATACGGGGTACTGGCTACCCGGATTCCTGGATCTCAGGGGGAATGGACTAGGAGCCTGGGCCACTGGGTCCTTGAGGTGGGGCTTGCTTCCTTTGTCCCTGGGAAAGGAGGGGGCTGCAGGGCCTTTATTCTTGGATCCCTGGGAGAGAAGACGGCTGGGGCTTGGAAACCCGAGTCCGGACACTGGAAGATTTTAGGGGATAGGATTCTGGGATGAGGGACGCCTGTGGCTGGGTCTTTGGATTCTTGGGTCTCCCGGGACTGGATGGGATGGGGTGGAGTGAGGGGTCGCAGACCCCGCTAATCTCCCTGTCTTTCCCTTCGTCCTGCAGAGCTACCCTCCACTTCTACCGTTCACGGGAATTCCGGAGCCCTCCGAGCCCCAGGCAGGGGCGGGGGGCTCGGGCTGGGGCGGCCGCGGCTACGAGGATTACCGACGCGCCGGGCCGCCCGCGCCTCTCGCCCTGTCCACCTGCATCGTGCGCTTCGCCAAGACCGGCGCGTTGAGGGGCACAGCCCTGGGCCCCCCCGCGGCACTACCCGCGCCTCTCACGGAGGCTGAGCCTCCAGCGCCCCCGGCTCGGCCACCCCCAGGCCCGGGTCCGGCCCCGGCGCCGGCCAAAGCCTCCCCCGAGGCGGAGGAAGCGGCGCGCTGCGTGCACTGCCGAGCGCTCTTCCGCCGCCGCGCGGACGGGCGCGGTGGCCGCTGCGCGGAAGCCCCGGACCCGGGTCGTCTTCTAGTGCGCCGCCTCAGCTGCCTGTGGTGCGCCGAGAGCTTGCTCTACCACTGCCTGTCGGACGCCGAGGGTGACTTCTCGGACCCCTGCGCCTGTGAGCCGGGCCACCCGCGCCCCGCCGCTCGCTGGGCCGCGCTGGCCGCGCTCTCCCTGGCGGTGCCCTGCCTCTGCTGCTACGCGCCCCTGCGCGCCTGCCACTGGGTCGCGGCGCGATGTGGCTGCGCCGGCTGCGGGGGTCGCCACGAGGAGGCGGCGCGGTGAGGACGGTCTGCTGGGTCCGGTAGCCAGACCGAGGACCCAAAATTGAGGGTCCAGGACCCCGGACAACGTTCGGACTCCAAACCCAAACCCAGGCGCACCTGGAATTTGGAGCTTGAGTTCGGATTGAAAGATCCCAGACCTGGAACCTGGACCCCCAAGTTTAGGACTGAGAGACCCCAGACTCAGCTTCATTGGGATGTCTGTCCGAGAGGTTCCAGGCGTCCTGAGTTCTGGCGCCCCCACCCCACCCCCACTCCTGCCAAACTCAGACTGAGGAGATTCCAGGCACCCCTGACTGCACGTCTCAGAAAGGCCAGGGAGTAATCGACCCCTGAGGCCAGGGCCTGCACCCTGACCCTCTGCCCTTTTTACCAACCCAGACACGGTATGCTCCGCACCATGACCCTTCAGATTATAGTCGGGAATTAGATGGATTTTGCCAATCCCTCACCTAGTTTGTACCCAATTACTCCTAGCTCTTGAAATCATAGGCCCAGAATCACCCAAAATGGTACCTGAATGCTCATCTAAGACCAGGGTTATCCATATCTGAGATGTTCTTTTAACCCCAAGACCACAGAGGGGACACCAAACCCTCCTGGATTTGAGACTCCCAGATGTTCTAGAATAACCAGAATCTGGCCTCAAGTCCACCCACCTCTGAGATGCCCAGAGACGCTGCAGATCTGACTTCCAATCCAGGAATACCCAGATCTAAATGCCCAGGTAACCCCAGACTCCTTAGGACTTCAGACTCTTAAGACACCCTGGGTCCTTGGATATGCTCAATCATGAGATGTTTTCTGACCAAAATGACTTGAGAGACCTATCCCAGAGCCCCCCAAGACCCAGAAGTCAGAAGCCAAGATACTCTGGGAGCTAGGGGCTGAAGACCACCATAGACCCACCTTTCCCGAAGCCAGTGTTCCCAGGAGCTTTGGCTCTCATATAGTAAGTACTCTGAGGTGCCTGATACCCCCAGATGTAGGACTGAAGGCCATCCACACCTCAGGGCCCATACTTCAAATAACTCCCCTTCCAGTCCCCTTTGGACCCAGCATTCAAGACTCAGAATGTCCTGGAATCTCAGCTACATACTACCCATAGATTTCCAATCCCCTAAAAGCAGGGAGCACTGGCCCAAGAAGATGTGATGGTCACGGCAGCCCAGATCTCTGACCCTTTGGCCCCCAGGCATTGAGCGACCCGAAGGTGCCATTGACCCCCAGATCTATGGCTGAAGCCCTGGAAACCTTGGGATTGTCCTTGATCCAAGACCTTGGCTCCTTCCTACCAGAGACATCCAGTTCTGAGATGCCCTGGGAGCCCCATCCGGGAGCCCCAGGACCTGCACCCTCAGACCTCAAATTTCTTTGAACTCAAACCTCTAACATGATAAAGGCCCTGAGATGCCTCTATACCTGATTGCCCAGGCCTAGCTTATGCATACTCAGACCTGCTGCCCCTTTCACCCCACCCTGCCATCCATAGGTCCCCGAGACCCCAAGGACCCAGGGTCCCAGCCCAGGCCCCCAGCATCCATCAGAATTACCGCTTTACACTGGGTCGGGGTGGGGGTGGGGGTGAATCACCATTTTGAACTCCGTGTTCCTGGATTCCAGGACCACCTGGGAACCCCATCCCCCCACCCCCCACCCCACATCTCTAGGACCCAGCCTTGCCACCTGTGGTTGTGAAGGCTGGTCTCTAGCAAGGGCCCTCAGTTCAGGTGGTGGCTGACGCTGGAATTTACACCCCATTCTGCTTGCCAAGCTGTGCCCTTTGAGGAAGGGGTACCTTTTTCTAATTTGCTCTGCTGGGACCTCTGCTTGCAGATCCTTTTCAACAGCCACCCCAGCCTCACCCCACCTTTTATGTTCTGCCCCCCATTAACCCCTTCTCTTCCACCTCACAGTTGGGGGTTGCTCTGGGAAGTTCAAAAGCCTCTTTCATGTTCCCCTGAGATCCTTGCTCTGGGAAAGGGAATGCCACCGTCCCTTCCTCCTGAGGGTAATGGGAATCCCAGTGCACCTCAGATCTCATGTCCCTGTTTGGGGGGGTCAGGGCCTTGAAGCAGGAACAATGTCAATGTTTTGTGGGCTTGGGCCCTTTATCTGGGGGTGGATATGTGCACTTACTTCCCTTCCTTCATTACCCAGATGGCCTTGTGAAAGTTCAAAGGCATAGATCAAGGGGGCCAGAGGGATAGGCCCTTTTGTCATTTCCTTTATTTAAATTATTAACTATTTATTACATCCGGAACCTGTGAGATTCAACTCTCCCAACCAGACCCTGGGATGGGTGAGAGAAAGCGGGGGTGACCCTCCCATCCCCACTCTGCCCAGCTCTCATCACTGTCAGACCCACCAGAGCTGAGGGCAGAGGGATTGGGGGCTGGGGCAGCCTGGGTCCCCATGCCCCTCTCTGTGCCTCGGTCTCCCCCCTTCTGTGGTGGGCGGGGGGAAGCTCCATTCTTAACCTACCTCGTTTTGGGGAGGGGTGGGATGGGGGACCAGAGTGCTGTACGGTGCTGTGGAATCTGCTTGTGAAGCAGTGGGGGCTGGGGGAAGATCCCTCAGCCTCCACCTCCCGGCACCGTCTCTCCCAGGTCTCCCAACCCTGCTCCCTGCTGATACCCACCTCTGATCCATGATGACCCTTCGTCGCACCCAAATTAGGGGTGCCTGAAGGGCTGACCCTGGGAGCCAGGAAGACCTCAGACCCTGGAGCCCCCAGGCCCAATTTCCTAGCTGCTTGCCCCTCAGATGGGATGCTTGGCCCCCAGACTTGGGGGGAGCACCCCAACATTAATCTTCCTGACTTTGATTCCAAGCCAGTCTGTGACCTCAATATTCTTATCATCAGTGCAGGCTGAAGTGGTGGGGGGAGAATGGGGGCCCAAGACCCAGCCTTGTCATCAGGGGATGGGGACATGAAATATCCACTCCAAGAAATGTCTGTGACAAAGTCTCAGCCTGTGTTCTTTATTTACATTGACACACCCCACTCAGCTTCCTGAACCTCTAAGCCAGTCTCCCACCTAAACTCTCCTCCACACTCCCTCGCCCCAGCAGACCCTCTGGCTGAGTGTCATACATCCAGTCATTCAACAAATTTATTGAACACCCATTATGTGCCAGGTCCTGTTCTAGGCACTGGGGGATAAAACAATGATCAGAACAGACAAAAATCCCTTTCCAAAAGGAACTTATGAACTTTGTAATGGGGGAGACAATAAATGAGATAAAAAAGTAAATCCTCTAGTATGTTAGAAGTGGTTCACACCATAAAGAAAAAAATAAGGATGGAGGATACAGGCAATTTTAGCTAGGTAGTCAGGGTAGACCTCCAAGGAACTGGAGGTGAGGGAGTCAAGTGGATACTGGGCGGGGGGGTGCATTCCAGGTAAAAGGAACTGCCAATGCAAGGGCCCTGAGGGAGAAGAGTGCCTGGGAAATCTGAAGGACATCCAGGGATTTAGAGACTCCAGAGGGGTGTAAGCAAGGAGGAGGGTACTAGGAGATGAGGGCAGGGAGGTGACGGGCAGATTGCCTGGGTCATTGAACTGTGAGGAACGGCTGTGACGGGGGAGGGACATGATCTGACTCAGGTGTTCACAGGCTCCCTCTGGCTGTGTGTGGGAAACAGGCTGTCGGGTGAGACGGGAGCAGGGAGACAGTGAGGAGGCCGCGGGAAAGGTCCATGTGAGGTGGACAAGGCCAGGATGGAAGCAGTGGAGAGTGGGGGAGGGGGAAGATACCAAACTATTTTGAAGATAGAGTCCACAGGTTTAGAAGTGGGGTTCTATATAAAGAGGGAAGTCATGGATGACTCCAAGGTTTTGGCCTGAGCAATTTTTAAATTTTTTTTTTTTAATTTAGGTCAATGCCCCCTCTAAGTGCCTAGTCTTGGGGTAGTCAGGGCTATGAAGGGATCAAATGATTAAGGACAGCCCCAGGCCCTGTCCCTAGAGACAAGTGTTTGGTCCTAGGTCTTCTCTAAGGCTCAACTCTCATCCCACCCCCTTACCCAGCAGAATTATCTAGGACCTAGTGGAGACCAGGGTAGAATAGGGAAGAGATTCGATCTGGAACAATAGTTTTTGCAACAGCAACAAAAATGGCAGCAGTAATAACAGTAGTAATAGGTTAGGTAGTTAAAAGCATGGAATTTGGAATCAGATCTGAGTTTGAGTCCTGCTACCATCACACATTCATTCTGTGACTTACCATCTCTGAACCTTAGTTTTCTTCTCCATAAAATGGGAAGAAAATGCACAGCCCAGTAGCACCCATGAAATGCTCAAGATATATTAGTTGTTATTCTTGAGTATCTCTCTGTTTGCTTTCTAAGCACTTTTTACAAAAGGGACTCTAATTAATCCTCAAAAACTATGAGAGAGTACTGGGAAGATGTTGGAGTAGGAAGCTGCAGGAATCAGTCCTTCCACCAAAACAACTGCTGAACTGGCAGGAACTGTCTGAATCAACTATCTGGGAACTCTGGTGTCTGGTGGAACACTGTGCAGTTTTCAGGGAAGAGCTGGAGGAAGAGGCAGTAAATAGTGGTAAATATGGGTGAATTTCACCCTCTCTACAGAGCTACCATCCCTTGACCCCCACTTGCATGGCAGGCAGCAGCAGGGACTGCAGGCCAGACTCCTGGTGAGGTTGTTGGTGCCAGGGTGGGTTATAAGGGCCTAGTCTCCAAAATCCAGATGTGTATGGCCTGATCATGGATCATACCTTTTAATCAACTATTTCAGGTTGTTGGGGAGACAGCTGTGAGGGAAGCCATTATTCTACCTGCCCCCCAGACAAAACCATCAGAGGAGTCTTAAAGAAGCAGTACCTTTTTTTTTATTCCTCTTTTCACCTTCCATTCCCTGCCTGGGAACAAAAATACTTTGGGAAATTCACAAATTGACAGCTCCAACCCTCAACAACAAAAAACACAAAAACTAGCAATCTCAGAGGAGTGAGAGATAACAAGATAACATTCAGAGTGTCTAGTGCTTAACAAAAAATTGTAAAACACACAAAGAAACAGGAGAATATGGCCCATTCACAGGAAAAAAAAAAAGAATTTGCCAGAAACCATAACTGAAGAAGCTCATATCTTGGAACAATCAGTCAAAGTCTTTAAATCAATGCTGTTAAATATGTTCAATGGCCTAAAGGAAATCCATATATGAAGAACTAAAGGATATTAGGAAACTGTTGTTTGAACAAAATAAAGAGAAGAAAAGTATTAAAAAAGAACAGTAATTGAAGTGAAAATTCATTAGGTGGATTAGATGCGTTCAACAGATTTGAACAGGCAGAAGAAAGGATCAGTTAACTTGAAGACAAGTTCAATTGAAATTATCCAGTGTGGGACCCATGGGACACCATGAAGTGTACCAACATATGCATCATTGGAGTCCCAGAAGGACAAGACAGAGGGCACAGAAAAAGTATTTGAAGAAATAATGGGCAAAAGCTTCTAAAATCTGATGCAAGACATGGATATAACACATCCAGGAATCTCAATGAACTCCAAGCAGGTTAGACTCCAAGAGATAAACAAAAAGACAAATAATAGTAAAATTGTCAAAATCAAAAGACAAAGAGAGGATTTTGAAAGCAGCAAGAAAGAAGTGACTTGTCACATACATGGGATCCCCAGTAAGATTAACAGTGGATTCTCAGCAGAAACCATGGAAGCCAGAAGACAGCGGGATGATATGTTTACAATCCTTAAAGAAAAAAATAGTCAACCAAGAATTCTACATCCGGCAAAATCATCCTTTAAAAATAAGGAGAAACTAAGACTCAGATAAACAAATGACGAAAGAACTCATTACCAGACATGCCCTACAAGAAGTGCTAAGGGGAGTCCTTCAGGCTGAAATAAAAGGATAGTAGACAGTAACTTGAAGCCATAAGAAGAAATAAAGAACATTAGTAAAGGTAACTATATGAGTAAATATAAAATCCTGTACTATTGTACTTTCAGTCAGTAACTGTTTTTCCCCACCTATATGAATTAACAGGAAAATGTGTAAAAAATATTTAAAATCTATGTAAATGGGCATACAATGTATAAAGATTTAATCTAAGACAATAACAATACAAAAGGGGGAGGGATGCATACATATAGGAGTAGAGAGTTTGTGCATTACTGAAACTAAGTTGGTACTAGTTGAACTAGGTTGTTATTAGTTTAAGATATTGTGCTGGTTTGAAACTGTTAGGGGGCCCTGAAAAGCCATGTTATTTAACGCAGTCCTATGGGACCAGACCTATTAGTCTTGATTAGGGTGTGTCCTTTAATTGAATATTTCCATGGAGATGTGACCCACTCAACTGTGGGTGAGAACTCTGATTACATAATTTCCATGGAGGTATGGATCCTGCCCATTCGGGGTGGGTCTTGATTAGTTGACTGGAGTATTTAAGAGTGCTAAGAGCAGACACAGACGCTAACACTTGGAGATGCTTGGAGATGCAGACAGAAGGACAAGGGAGATGCTAAGCTAAGAGATGAAGCCCAGAGTTTGCCCCAGAGAAGACAGACACTTAGAGAGAAATGCCCTGAGAGAAAGAAGCAAGGATGCACAGGAGCTGAGAGAGAGGAGTGAAGACAGAAGCCCAGAGACAGTTTGGAAGAAGCCATTTTGAAACACAACCCCAGAGCAAAGGACCAGCAGATGCCAGCCACATGCCTTACCAGCTGACAGAGTGTTCCAGATGCTATTGGCCTTTCTCCAGTGAAGGTATCCTCTTGTTAATACCTTAGTTGGACACTTTTATGGCCTTGGAACTACAAATTTGTAACCTAATAAAACCAATCCATTTCTGGTATTTTGCATCATGGCAGCTCTAGCAAACTGGAACAGATATTAACAGTAATTATCAAGGTATTCACTAAGAAAATAACTAAAAAATATAGAGAACATAAAAGAAGAAGGCAATCAAAAAGGTACACTGCAAAAAAGCAACTAAATACAAAAAAAAGGTAGTAATGAAATAATTAAAGAATAAAAAACATTCAAGACATACAGAAAATATCTAAATGCAGAAGTAAATACTCCTCAGTTACTACCATAAATGTCAATGGATTTAACTCCCCTTATAAAGGCAGAGATTGGATGAAAAAGCATGATCCATCTATATGCTGTCTAGAAGAAACTTACTTTTGTAAAAAGACACAATGAGATTGGAAGTAAAAGCTTGGAAAAGACAAACAGCAATCAAAAGAGAGCTAGCATGGCTATATTATTGTCTACTTAAATTAGACTTTAAAGAAAAAAAGATTACAAGAGACAAAGAAGTATATTCTATATTGAGGTTCAATCCAGCAAGAAGATATTATGATTATTAACATGTGTACCTCACAACAGAGCTCCAAAATATCTGATTATAAGGATCATAAGACAGAATTGAAGGGAAAATAGATATCTCCACAATAAGAGTTAGAGACTTCAATGCACCACTTTCAATAATTGACAGACCATCTAAACAGAAGATCAGTAAGGAAATAGAGGACTTGAACAACACTATTAACCATTATTAAGCAACTACACCTCATGAAAATATATAGGACATTCCACCCAACAACAGCAGAATACACATTCTTCTCAAGTGCACATGGAACATTACAGGCTAGACCACAAATTCAAATCTTAATAAATTAAAAAATATTGAAATCATACAAAGTATCTTCTCAGACCAGAATAGAATAAGCTAGAAGTCAATAACAGAAGGAAAACTTGAAAATTTGCAAATATGTAGAAATTAAGCAATATATTGTTAAACCACCAATTGTCAAAGAAGAAATCACAAAGGAAATTAGGAAATATCTTAAGATAAATGAAAACAAAAACACAACATACAAAAACTTGTGGGATGCAGGATAGCCAGTGCTCAGAGGAAAATTTATAGCTCTAAATGTTTACATTAAAAAAGAAGAAAGATCACAAAAAAATAACCTAATTCCACACCTAAAGAAACTAGGACAAGAAGAGTAAACTAAACACAATGTTAGGATATGGTAGGAAATAGCAAAGATTAGCGCAGTGATAAATGAAATAGAAAACAGAAATGCCACAGAGAGAATTAACAAAACCAAAAGTTTTTTTTTTTAAGGATCAATGAAATTGAGAAAACTTTAGCCATACTTACAAAGAAAAAGAGAGGACACAAATAAAATGGGGACATGACTACCAACCTTAAAGAAATAAAAAGTATTATAAGAGGGTACTATGAACAATTATATGCCAATAAATTAGAAAATCTAGATTAAATGGACAAATTCCTAGAAACATATAAATTACCTAATCTGAAATAGAGAAACAGAAAATCTCAATAGACATATAAAAAGTAAAGAGATGGACTCAGTAATAAAAAAATTAGTCCTTTAGGATTAGTTTAAGTCTTCAATTACATCAGAGAATTCATGCTGGAGAGAAACCTCATAAATGTAAGGAACTGCAGAAAGGCACATATATGGGATAGACAATGTATTTATACCTCTGAGAACAATTTCAATGAAAAAAATGTGGAAAGGCTTTTAAATATAGTTCAGATATTATAAATCATTAAATAATTTACACTGTATAAACACTCAGAATATAAATAATGTTTGCAGTATTTTAGTTATGACCCAAATGTTCAGAGACATTTTTATATCCCTCAGAGAGTTAAAATGTATTTTATATATAAGAAAGCCTTCTCTGGCATTTCTCTATTTAGGGATTACCAAATATTCATTCTAGAGGAAAATAAAAAAAAAAAAATCTCCAAATGAACAAAATTGCAGAACTGGATGGTTTCACTGCTGAATTCTACCAAACAGCTACAGAAGATTTAACACCACTCCTCAAGCTCTTCCAAAAAATAAAAGTGGAGGGATTACTTCCTAAAATATTCTATGAGGCCAGAATTTTCTTGATATCAAAGCCAGATAAAGACAGCACAAGAAAAGAAAATTACAGACCAATATCCCTTATAAATATAGATGCAAAAATCCTCAACCAAATACTGGCAAACTGCATCCACCAGTATATTAAAATAATTATACACTGTGACCAAATGTGATTTACTCCAGGATGCAAGGATGGTTCAACATAAAAAAATTAA
>PVKY010001652.1:18037-30442 GCA_004027775.1 Bradypus variegatus | reverse complement strand
TGGCTTCAGCGCGCAGGCTGCCTCTGCCTCCCACAACCCGTCCGCTCTGAACCCGCAGCCACCGAGCGCACTGCCTGCTTTCCGTGGGTCTATATATAGCGATGGAGCCGCACACGCTGGAATTGGATTTGATGCAGCCCTCTGGACTTGAGCTAACTTTTGGGGAGTAGTTTTCTTGGGAGCCTGCCAGTCCAATTCCTCCCTCATGAACACTAATTACCGCACAGACCTTCTCCACGAAATCGGCACTGAAGCCATTTCCATCCAGGCGGCTCTCCAAGACGAAATTTTTCTACTGGGAACCGACAGCCGCAAATAAACCTACCATCTACTTAGCAACTGAGAGCAAGAGCGGGAGGGAGGGAGGGAGGGAGAGGAGGGAAGGGCTTGGCTCCTTTTCTTCCTTCTGTTGTTTATTTTTCAGAAAGGGTGTTATCATCTCTCCTCTGGAAGGTGGGACAGGGCGTCTCGTAGGTGGTGCAGCCCAGGAGGGGCTCTGTGTTGCTCGAGTGTGGCCATGGCCCCTACCGCAAAGCTGGCTGCTGGTGCAGCCCCACCCCCACCCCGGGCTTCTGCAGGTTTCAAGCTTCGCCCTCGCCCACACCGGCCTCCCTCACACAGGCCAGCCAGGGTCCAGCTCACCTTCCCCCTCTGCCTCTCCTGGGCCATCTCACGCAACACCAGTCACCTCCATTCCACACCCCAGGGGCCTGGGCGCCCCCAGTCCTGGGGTCTGCTCTGCCCCCATTGCCTTCTAATTGTGTGTGTGAATCAGCCGCCTGCGGAACACATGGGGATGCCCCGGGGAACACAAGCCCCACTTGCACCAGGTCTTGTGTGCACGTCACCACACCCCTGCGAGATAAATATCATTTCCTCCATTTTGCAGAGGAGAAGACTGAGGCTCAGAGGTCAGGGGGAATGTTCCAGGTCACTCACCACCCAGGAAGAGGCAGGGCTGGGATTTAAATGCAGTGTCTCTATCCGAGGCCAGATGCTGTGCTCTCCTTCCTGCCCCCCCCGACCTGAATGAATGTCCTGAGCCAATGCCTGCATCTCCCCCATCCCTGTGCTCCTGGAGTCGGCCCAGGGCACATGGCCCCTGCACTCCTAGCGCTTGTAGTGAAAGGACAGGAGAATTACCCCAGGAGGTTCATCAGGGCCCAGGGCAGGCCCAGAGAGCTCTTATGGCCGCTGGCCATTTGCCAGGTTCCAGGCACTCCAGCCAGCAAAAACCAAGCAGCCTCTGGAGCTTGCTGCGGGGTCGTGACATGCTGTACCAACCTTGCCCAGTCTGCAGAAGAGCTGCCCCTCCCTGGGCAGAATGCCTTCAGAATCCTGTTCCCAGCATGCTCCATGCCAGGGAGGCAGTGCCCCCCAGCTCATGAATTGCACCTCTCAGCACGCTTAGCACCTGTTTTTCCGAGATCTATACCCAAAAGATGGAGGCGCTCCCCCAAATTGCTGAAAAGGACCGGGGCTCTGGCAACACCTCTGCCCCCAGGCTTGGTGAGCCATTCACCTCTCTGGGTCTTGGTTTCTCCATCCATCAGTGGGCATGGCGATCCCTGCCCTGTCTTCCTTACCTGGATGGGTGTGCGGGGCTCAAACGCGATGGCAGCAGAGAGTACCCGGTGTGGCCTGAAAGTCAGACCTTCTCCCTCCAGGCCCCTGTTCCATTCACCCCCGCTACACCCCCACCCCCGACTCCTAGCGGATAAGGCTAGAGCTCAGCTCTCCTCTCTGCAGGAAGCTACCAGACTTGACAACCCCACAAAGGCCGAGAGACCAGCTTCCAGAGAGCAGTGTCCCCAGAACAGCACACTCTTGAAAGAAGCCTGGGCTCCAGAAAACCGACCTGTGCTCAGGGACGAGCCACCTTCCTACGGGCACCTGCGGCCTTACTTACAAGATGGGGAGCACAGCTGGACACGCTGATCCGTGTGGCCCCTTCCACGTCAGGGTGGTGTGGAGCAGCGGTGAGGAAGGCGGCTTTCGCCTTGTGGTTAGGGGTGTGTGCCTTGGTTTCCTCATCTGTACAATGGGAGACTAACTATACTCCCCTCACTGGGTGGGTGAAGAGCGAGTGAGAGTTTAGAGCCAGGTGCTTAGAACACAGCCTGGCCACCTTGGTCCGTCAGTGCTAGCGCTTAGAAAATTGAGAATACCCGTAGGCGCCATGTGACGGAGTGCTGCCACATGCTGGGGACATCGCTGAGCACTTTGTACGCAATTTCTTGCTTAATCCACAGGCTTTATTTTCATTTCTCCTTTTGTGTGTGTGTGAAAAAATACGTAGAACCCAGAGGGGCGAAAGCAGGGAGAGCAGGGGGCGGCATGGAATTGTGGGTGCCCCTGGGTGTCTGTGGAGGACGACTGGCCTCAGGCTGCTGAGGGGCTCCCCACAGCCGCAGGCCCTGAGGGGGGCTGAGGAGGGTGACTGGCAGGCCTGGGCAGAGGCAGAAGAAGTGCATGGTCGGGGGTCTGTGGTCAGGAGGAGGGAGGAGGCCAGTGGTCCCAGCAGGAGGGGAGATGCAGAGCCACATCACGGGCTCCAGTCCGCATGGCTTCGCCTGGCTGTGACCCGAGCTAGCCAGCGTCAGGAGGCAGTCTGGGCTCCACACCCCCTCCTCCCCACAGCTCTTAGCGTTTCTAGCTTCGTTTCCCCACTTAGATTCCTGGTTAATTTTCATAAGAAAAGTCCCAATCCCCCTTCAACAGACCTAAATGGAAACGGTGCACCCACGACAAGGGCTGCCCAAGGGGACCCTGGCAATAGGGCATCTGTCCTGCTGGAGTCTGGGCACAGCAGGCTTTCCAGGCTGAGAATGCAGTGGGCCCAGGGCCAGGTGGGGACGTGGCAGGGGCCAAGCCCTTCCTGCCTAAGGTAAGCACCCACCTCCCAGGGGAATCATCCCCAGGAGGCCCCCTTGAGAACAAAGAGGGCCCCAGTAACAGGTAGAGGAACACAGTGGTTAGAGACACTGGTTTTAGTGTCAGTGTCCTGAGTTCCTGTCTGAGCTATTCCTAGCTGTGTGATCCCAGGCGAGTTCCTTAACCTCTCTGGGCCCTACTTTCTAAATTGTAAAATGAGATTGATAGTATTATCTGTGCCACAGGCCTGCTGTGACACACGGGAAGTTGCCAGTGCCCTGCCAGGCCCCACATCCATCCCTGTGGTGGGAAGCAAAGGTGTCCTCTGGCTTGTCCGGCTTTCCCTGAGCCACACCCGACAGGTGCCCCCTCCCAGGCCTGGGCAGAGCAGTGGGCAGGCTGCGCCATTCGCAGCCTCAGCCTTGCTGTGTTTCTCCCCCTCCCCTCTCTGCCCCTGATGCCGCCCCCTGTTCTTCCTGCATTCTCTGTTCCTTCTCTTAGGCGGGCGGCTGAGCAGAAAAACAAATCAAAGTTGCCTTCACGTCTTGGAGCCCGCGATGCTCCTGCGAAGCGATCCCTTGCTTCCCATTACCCACCCCAATAACTCTTGTATATGGAGTGTGAAATAATTAGCAGTGGCAAAAATAATTTAGGAAACAAGAAGAAACTAATTGTATAAGCTTGTTTGGGGAAAACACAGCCGACCAAAAAACCCACTGTGTAGGGAGTGGTGGACAGCTGGCCCAGCTCCCTGGACGGCAAGCCCACGGACAGACCAGCTCCCAGGGCCTCTTGCACTGCCCACTCACGCCACCTGCGTGCTCTGTCCCTGCTCTGCCGAGAGGGGCTCCGTGCCCACTGCAGCCCGGACAAGTTTCTCCTGTGGACCAGGGGTGACATCCCTCCTCTTGGGCCATCCCTCTGAGACAAATGGCGAGGGGATCAGGTCACCAGGCAGGCCCCACCGCCCTGGCATCCTCTCGGTGGGGCCCCACACCCAGACGGCCTGGAACATTCCCTCCCCTGGCCCCACCTGCCTTCGCCACTCAGACTCCGCAGCCCCAACAGACGCCCACTGCACGTCTTGCGGCGTCATTAAACGCAATGCGGGGCTTCCTGGGAAATGGGGAAAAACATCCTGTGTCTGCATTTTATGGCTCTTCTAACTGAAAATTTTTTTTCCTCCTTGGGTACTTTTCAGCCTCATAAATTTCCTCACTCCTCCCTCCCATTGGCTCCTCACTTTTCAGAGGGGCTGGGGCAGGGACCCCTGTTACCAGCGACAGATGAGAGCAGAGACTTGGAAACCCCACCCGTGCCTGAAGGGAATGAAGGATCAGGAGGTTAAGCGTCAGCCCAAGGTCACGGTCACCTGGAGGGTGGCTCAGGGTTGGGCTGAGAGCTGCTAACTCCCAGCCCCCTGCTCTTTCTGGGTCCCCTAGCCTAACCTCGCCAGGCCCCCTTCACAAGAGCTGCAGGTTTCCTCCGCTCCCCTGGACACTTTGCAAGGCTGCTGAGACCCCCGATTCTCATCCACATGGGTGCTGGGCTTGGTGGGGAGGTGGGGGGTGACCATCTGTGCCCTGCAAGGCCTTGGCCACACTCCAACTTTGCTGGCACCCCCTCACCTTAGACGCAGTGTATTTGCATTTGTCTGGGACTGATTTATACTTCCAGAGGGAAATCTCACCTCTCTCCCTGTAAGCTCCTATATACTCTCTCTTCACTCATCTCTAATATGGTCCATGACAATAACCTCCTAATTCATTCTCTGGCCTCCAGTGTCACAGGCTCAGTCCACCCCAGTGACTGCCCTAGGGTGAGGTTCTGATCTTGTCACTTCCTTGCTCCAAATCCTTCTATGAGTCCCTATTTCTTCTAAAAGAAGCACAAACTTCTCACTTTGCCTCCTGGATGCCACTGGTCCCTGTGATCCCCCTTAATCAAGTCTCAGAATTCAAGGAATTACTTTAAATCTTGGCTCCTCAGCCACCTGACAAATTATTCCCCCAAACTCCCCATGGTCCCAGACACACCTTGTTTTCACCTGTAGTTACTGGGGCTTCCACGCTTCTCTTAAGTTACAGGCACAGGACTACCTGTTCAATGCTCTGCCTGGAGAGTTCACGGACACCTCACATTCAGCCTGTGCAAAGGGGCCCCCATTATTCTGCCCCACACCTGTCCATCCTCTAGGGTTTTCCAAGAACCAAATCAGAAACTGGGGAGTTCTACTTCACTCCTCTTTCACCCATGCCCACCCCACACGCCCCGTCACCCAGATCTGCCGGTTCTGCTTCTACCTGCCCATATTCAAGGTGGATTCCCATGCCCAGGAGCTGCTACCTCCTCCCCAGTATTCCCAGGCAGGCTCCATCTGGGCCTTGCCTTCTTTCTCCTGCTTCTTTTCCCTGACTTGGCTGAAACTTGGTGCTGAGCAGATGCAACAGGGAGGGCTTGATGAGGACCCTCGAAGGCCACCTTAAGATGTGGGAGGTCACGGGAGTCAGTGCAGATACTGGTTGGTGAGCACCAGGGAGGAAGTGATAGGCCTGCACCATTATCTGGGATTGGCACATGGGGAGAGCTAAGGGAGAGCACTTAGAGGCAGGAGGGTGGCTCCTGAGGGCCCCTCTGGGCCCATTTGCTGTGCTAATTGCCTTACAGAACTACAGGGAAGGTGTCCAGGGCTTGGGCTGTGGTCTCAGCACACACTCAGCAGCTGAGGTCTTTCGCGAAGTGGAGGAGGGTGTGTGTGCTTGGGTGAAGTGCTAAGGAGATGAGTATGGAGTGGTACCCACCTCCTGCTGGGCTGGTGGGTTGCACTAGACATGCATAGGTAGGGCACCCCTGTTCTCCAGGCTGACAAATGCCACAGGTGCAGCCACAGGGGACCTGAGCCAGCTGCTTCCATCACATCTGTGTGTGCCCTGTTCAAGCTCATGCTGTGAGCCCATGTGGTCTGGTGGGCTGCGGGCTTAGAGGCCCCTCGCTGCCACTGGCTGGTCCCCCTAGCCCTCTCTTCTGGGTCTGGGAAGCAGGGGTGGGAGGTGGGAAGGGTCCTTTCCCTCTGAGCTAAGCCATCTCAGCTGCGTACATGCTGACACAAACCCCGAGATCTAGGGTATATGTTCTGGGGGCGACAATAGCCATCCCTGCTGTCTGTAGCTCACTTGGCCCTGGGGTCACCTCTCTTGCTGCTCCAACCCATTCTTCTGTCTCCCAAAACTTCTGTTTACCCTGGTCATGTCCCAAGGTGGCCTCCTACCTCAAAGTGCCATCTTAACTGCTCTGGGATAATCCAGGCTGGGCTCAGGAGTTCAGCCACCAAAATGGACTTCAGCTTGTCTTTCCCCAACTCACTTACACAAAAAGTGTTATATCCCCCTTCCAATTTTAAAAAAAGTTATTAACACCTGCAACTCCTTGTCTGTAGTAGAATCTAGAGGATACTGATTTCATGTGGAATTAAATATTTAGATATTTTGAGGTCTGCAAATAGCCCACGAAGCTGAGACATCCAGGCACATAGGAGAGACATGTGGGGTGTTGGGAAAACCCAGGAATTGGTGTTTGTTTCTGGCACCCATCAGTTGTTTGACCCAAGACCTGATCTACCTGAACCTCAGCTGTGTTATCTGTAAAATGACAGGGGAGCTCTTAGGATTAGTGAAGATTTGACACAGTCACTCGATAAGTGTTGAGTTAATCAGAATCAAGTTGGAGTCCTCCAGACAGATGAGTCAACTTGGAATTACAAACATTAAGAAAGCATCAGGGAGAAATTAACCGTCTAAAGCACAAAAGCATTGGCGTCTCTCCCGGCCGCATGAGCTGGAATATTCCTGCCCAGTTCTTCACGCGTAGTTACCTAGTGCAAGCCAAGTGTGTCCTTGCCCCACCCTGTCCAGCCTGTCAGAGCTTAGGCACAGCTGAAAGTACTGAAGGACACTGACCCTCTTCCCCAGATCCCAGCTTTTGTCCTCTGTCTGGGTCTGGCCACCGGGGGCCTGGGGAGCCTCAGCTCTGGGGCTCTCCTGTTGGTCCAGCCTCCCTGGGCCTGCCCTCTGCCTGGCCACAGAGGCATTGCTCTGCATGAGCCATCCTGCCTACTTAGGGTCCCCTGCTCCCCACCCCGTGAGGATCATGTGAAACCCATCGCAAGCTGGATGCTGATGGCGTGCTCCATCCTTCAAGAACCAGACTTGACTTGATCTTGGCCCTGGCCCAGCTTGCCTTCACTTTGCCAAGGGCCCTCCCTCTGGGGCCTTGGGACGGTCACTTCTCTTCCTTTGGGTTTCTCTTTGGTTTCTTACAGCTTCTCCTTTGGAAACATCTCCCTCTCCTTATCTAGGTGCTCTCACCTGTCCTGTCCACATGTGACCCCTGAAACAGCCAGGAAGATGTGTCCACAGTCAGAGCAGATAGGGGCCAGGCCAGAGACAGAGTGAACATGTGTCTTGGGTGGGGGGGGCAGTGCTGGAGATGGCTCTGCCTCCCAGACAACCGTGGCTTGTGGTTCCTTTCCATCCCCACTTGGACCAAACAGTGCAGCCTCTAGGCCTCCGCTCAGGGCACTGAGTACCACTCTGTCACCCCCTCCTCCTGACCACCACCTTCCCCATGGAAGGTTCCCTCCTGGGTCCCTAAACCCCAGACGGTGCTCTGTGACTATCTGCTGAATGAGAGAATGATGAATAAATAATGGGGCGATGGCCTCTTTCAGAAAGTGTTTGTTCACCAGCCTTTCCCTTCTCTGAAATCCTCATGCATGTGGAATCTGAACCATATGCTTCCCTGGTTCACCCACTAGCCATCTTTCCATGGGCATGCCTTCAGGTGCCCTCTCCAAGTCAGGAGCCCTGCTAGGCCCAGGTCTTTGCTGCCTGGGTGAGCTGGGTGCATGCCTTGGGCACACCAGGCTTCCTGGGCCGAGGGCTGGGTCTTACTGTCTTGCACGTGGCTCTGGCCCCTCACTCCCCACCCAAAGGCCTTTGAAACCCCTGTGCCCTCCTCTCAGGGCCTAATTAGCCCTGGGCCTCTTTCAGGACGTGAGTCCCAGACTCCCCCCCCCCCAACTGGCTCTCCCTTTTCCAATTTCAGCCTCTGACACTTTTGTTCTAACAAACCCATTTGCCATATATACTACCCCTCACACAGCCATTAACTGCCCAGGTGTAAGTCTCCCGGGGGGGGGGGGGGCACAGCCTTAGCGTCTGTATCTCCTGCAGGACATCACACCCAACAACTATCTCCAGGTGATAAAAAAGAAAAGTTGGTCCTGAGATAAGTTGCTGGATTACTCTGCTCTCTGCCCTTTCTCTTTCTCTCTTTCTTCTGTTCTTTTTTTTTCTTTAACCAGGAGGGAATACAACTCAGCATCTCCACCTACTTTATAAATACTTTGACAAATGGTCTCTCTCCTGCCATGCTTACCCCAAGCAGGGGGCATCTGTCATTTTGGAAGGCAGCCCTTCCCACCACTAATGCAAAATCAGTGACTGGGGGTGGGGGGAGGAGGGGGTAGCCAGACCCAGAATTTTCAAAAAGAAAGACAGGAAAAAAAAAAACCCTCCCCGACTCACAGAGTGATTGCCGTCTCGGTGGCTACAGGGCCTTGTGCCCCTGCTGTCCTTCATCCTTCCCCGGGCTGGGGAGGCGAGAGGCAGCTGGGGGCCTAGGGATGGCCGGGGAGCGACTATGTTTTCCATCTTCTGCTGGCATTGGGAAGAAGGATCTGCTTTCAAGTTACTCCTCAGCCACCTTGATTGCTTTCCTCTGGTCTCTCAGCTGCAGTTTATAGTTTCCAGACCGATGCCTATAATTTCCAGGCGTCTGTGCGGTGAGCCGACGGCACGCTGCCTGAGGCCCCGCTCCAGGAGCCAGAGAGCCCTGTGGGAGAGCCCCCTCCGGAGCGCATCCCTCAGTCTCGCTGCCCGCCCCCTCCCCCTCCCTCTCTCTTTTCTCCTCTCCTCTTTGCCTTCCTGCTTGTCTCCCTCTTTCTCTTTCTGCTCCTTGGCCTCCTTTTGTTGGCCTTTGTGTTTGCAGGAATCGCCCTGTCCCGGGGAGCCCTGCGGATGAAGCTGTTCGCCTGGGCCCACGGGGGTGTACCGGTGGGAGTAGGAGGTTGGGGGAATGGGAGTGGTGAGGAGAGGAGGGGTCTTGGAGCCTTGGAGGGGGGTGTGAGGATCTCACTGGCCCAGGAGAGCAAGGCGAAAGTGAGAAAAGGCACCCCCCTTCCCAAGATGGGTCCCTCATCCTCTAAGGACAGGCTTTGGTCCCCTCATCCTCTAAGGACAGGCTTTGGTCCCCTCCTCTCCAGGAACTCTAGTGGCTCCTGCTCTCTTCGCCTGCCATGCCCCGTCCGTCAGCACCCACCCCTCTTCTGGAGGGGGGACGGCTCCCTGAGTGGTAGTGAGACCCCCTCCTACGGGTTTCTCCGTGGTCCAGCAGGTGTTCAGCAACTGTCTGTCAAGCAGACACCAGCGAGGGTGACCTTGAACGTTAGCCTTACTTCCGAAAGAGAACGGCCTCAAGAACCAGTGGGCAGGGTCAGGGCTCAGCAGATTCGAGTTTCTCTTCTTACATCGCCCTAGGCCCTGCCTAGCTGGGCTACCCTTCTCCAGTGTTCCCTGTGAGGCTCAGTGCTCCTGGGACCGGCCCTGCTCATCCCCACGGCTGTGCCTTTGCTCCTGCGGATCCCAGTTCCTGGAGAGCCCGCCCCACTCCTTTCCGCTTCTCTCTCCCCAGGCTAAGTTCCAATGCCTCCTCCCTTAAGTGTCTGGGAACCTTCCCATCCCTTGTTGGGCGACGGCAGTTACTGATGTAACTACCTCTCCGGCATCCTTCTCTGATTGGTTCATGGGGAGCTAAGTTTGTCCCTCTTCCCTTCCGGGTGTGTGTCTGTGTGTGTGCGTGTGCGTGTGTGTGTGTGTGTGCGCGCACACGCCCTGACAGAGGTGTGGGAAGGGCACCTCCGAGGTTATGGCTCTGCTGAGCCTAGCAAACGTAAGTGATGCTCAGCGGAAGCCCCTAGAAGGAGGGTGACACGGATCTTTCTGGCCTGCGGCACCCTTCATACACCTTTCAGCATTTGCCCACCTGACCCATCTCAAACAGCCAGAAGCCTCGTGCTCTCCTGCTGTGGTGCCCCAAGCTACCTGCTCTTTGCTTCCAGCCGCTCACCTGAGGGGTCTGCAGGTAACACCTGAAAATGTGGCCCCTCCCCACTCTCTCCAGGATGATGGAATCAAAGCTTCTTGCAAAGGGTGCAATGTTTTCTGCTCTGGCCCTACCTGGTTGGCAGGTTAGGACTTCTCCATACCATGGCACACCATTCACAATCATTTATTGAGCACCTGCTGTATGCACAGCACTGTGCTGAGTGTTAAAGAGACGGGGAGGGTGATTTCTTCCCTACACATGTTATTAGACTCCAGGAGGCTCGGAGCCTACCTGAAGAGTGAGGCTAGACACATGAATAGATAATTTACACTGGGCGTCAGAGGGAGGTGAAGTCACCTTGGCCACAAAATGTGAAAGGCACCCATTGAGTCCCTGGCCCCAAGCCTAAGGAATCCTCTGTGGTAAACAAATAGCTTAAGGAAAGCAAAAGAATTAGAATTTTAAAAATCTTCCAGTGGCAATAAAACTGGGGTATAAAATGGGTTAGGAAATTTATTTTTTCAATATATGATTTTTCCCCCTCTCCTCTGAAAATCCACATATCTATTCTGCTTCAGGTTGGGGCTCCTTTAAAGGGTTTTATTAAAAAAATCATTTACTGTGGGCTTTTCAGTTCAACTTTAACTGGACTGGGTGGAAATTAAAAAAAGGATATTTCAAAAATAAATTATATAAATTACAGCCCTAATTACAAAGGAACTTTTAAAAATGTATCCAAGCATTAACAGAAAATCTTTTTTTTGAAAAAAAAAAAATGCCGCATTTCCCTGTTCCATTGCAGGAGCATAATTTAGATACTTCTAACAAATCTTCGTCCTTTGGAAGAAGCGGGCTCTCCAGGCCCATTTGCCTGCATCTCTTTCTGCGTGCTATTATTATTTGATAACTTTGGGCTTAAATCTGCATGAGAGCCAATTATCTCTCTTTGTCATCAGGCAGGCTTGCTGTTCAGCAGTGGTTTTTATAGTACGGTAAAAGCCTCACAGTGCCAGGAGGAGGTGGATTTGCAGTTCAGATTACAATCCATCCTGCCTTCCCTGGTGTCTTCTCCCGATTTCCTTTTTTTTTTGTTTTTGATTTTCATCATTCCCTGATGCAACAAGTTTTCTCCCCCTGGCTGTTCATCTCTCTCTGCCCCCCAAGCCCTCTCCCTGGCCGGACCACCGTCTGGTAGTACCATCCCAAAGGAGCCCATCCTGTCGAGCCTTTCTCCCTTTTCCAGATCCCTCGCAGACAAAGTCTCCCTGGATAGAAATGGCAGGGATGGGCATTTCTTGGGTGCCTCAGGCATGGGTTGTGCTTTCTTTTCTTCTCCACTGACAGCGGGCTGGCCACCGGGTTGGCGGGGATGCAAGGCTCCCCACCCACGGAGCTCAGTGTCAGACCAGGAGACAGAACAGACCCTCCCGGGATGCACGGTAGCACGCACTGGACCAGCTCTCAGCTGCACACCAAAGGCATCAGAGGAGGCCGTGCCCTCCTGTGGCCTGGGCGTGGAGAGCCTTGGGCGGCAGCTGCTTTTGCTTCTCTTCCAACTAGAGAGAAGAGGTGATGACTGGGAAGATCAGATAAAGCCTCGTGAAGGGGCTGGGGGACCTCAGCCAGACCCCAAAAGTCTTGACTGGGCGAAGAAAAGGAAAAGCCCTCCAGAGGGGGTGTGGGGGATGATCCGTGCAAGGGCAGGAGCCCAGACCAGACAAGGGCTCAGCCTGCCTTTTTCACTGCTGCTCCAGCTCCCGGTTTGGGCCGGTACAAGGGGGCACACAACACACTCTAGCAGAGTGAGCAAGTGAACGAATGAACAAGGAGCATTTGAAGGCTAAAGGGTGGAGAGATTGGGGTGGATTGGGAGGGTTTAGGGTGTTGGACCTTTACAGTTCCAGATGGCAAACTGCCTTTTCTGGCAAAAAACCCCAAACCAAAACCAAAACCAAAAACAACTTTACTGACTTCTGTCCTCTGGAGCCTAGAGCCCGTAGTGCCCTGGCCCAGTGGACCAGGCCCTGCCCTTCCCGGCCCTGTACAGGCCTGCACACTGTTCCTTCTGCTGCAACACTCTACCACGTGCACCCGGACTGCTGCACCCACCGCTGTCAGCTGCTGCTTCCCCAAGTCCAAGTGAGGTTCCCCAACAACCTGAGTCCTCGCCAACTCTTCTATCCTCAGGTGGACTCTAGCTTGGCTCCTGGCCAGCCAAGGGAGCTCTGGGACAACAGAACATAACCCTGGCCACATACTGACCCTTCTCTCCATCTGGGTGTTTCACCAAAAAAAAAAAATATATGAATTACCACTAGCACTGGCTACAATCAACTATGTGTGAGCCACATACCAGAGCCACAGTCA
>PVKY010001652.1:0-17937 GCA_004027775.1 Bradypus variegatus | reverse complement strand
CTGACCTGGAAGACAGGGGGGTGGATCCAAAGCCTCAGCGACTGCCACCATGCTGTGGGCTGAGGGCCTTGGGTCCGGAGAGGGGGACAGCTGACCCCTGCAGCAGGGCTCCTGGGCTGAGCCGCTCAGCACCTGGCTGTCTCCCTCCTGCTTCACCTCTCCAACAACCGTCCCCACCCTGGAGCTGCCTTAGGACAGGAGCATAGCTTATGTTCTGTCTCCGTGTGAGACTGGGGAGCCCTGAGAAGGTGTGGGGACCTGTGCTTTTTACTTTTGGTAGTATACACCCCTCTCATGCACACACACACACACACCTGCATGGGAACCAGTGAGGGCAGCTGGCTCTGCAGGCCCCTGCCTTCCACATAGCCCCGAGTGAGCCCTGAAGGCCGTGGGAATCAGTGTCCCCACTCTGTGCCTGGCTTGGAAGGCTGGGTTCTGCCAGCTGAGTGCCCTGCCCACTTTATCCTCTCAGAGGGGACTCAGAGCTCCAGCCCTTGGAGCTAGAGGCCAGCTGTTTGCTTTGGGGGCTGGGGTGGAGGCGTGTTCCTGCCAGATGGCATTTGTTTTATTAAGAGCGTGGAAGATAACATGGCTTTTTCACTCTCCAACGAGGACTTTCTGCAAGTTAGTAGGAAGATTACACGGTTTTGTTGCAGGAAGTGAAGTTCCCAGAGTGGCTGTCTTCCCAGGGCCTCCCAGGAGCTGATCTCCGCCTTTCCCAGCACCCGGCCCAGCCGCGTGGTCGGTCCCCTGTCACTCCTCTTAGACTGTCCCAGTTTGAGCTCCGTAAAGCATGTGTCCAGGGAAACCTTATGGTCCTGGGCAAACCGGGACATGTGGCCACCCACTCCTCTGTGGCCAGGCGAGGCCCCTCAGCTTGGCTGTGGGCACCCCTCTCCCAGCATCCCTTGTCCACCTCACCCTCAGGGTCTGGGAATTCAATGTGGCTTGTGGTTAGATCGGCTCAGGGTCTGGCTGGGGTGAGCACCACAGGGGGACACCTTCTCTATGGGCCCTCTGTGGGGGCGGAGGAAGGGGTCTGTCGGCCATGTTTTGTGCAGCGGGTCTGTGACTGGGTGAATCTATAATGGCTCAAAGGTGGTGCTAAGCCAGACGGGATCTGCCCACCCTCCTGGGCCTCAAGAGGCACAGCTGCTGTCGCTGGCTGGGTGTGGTTCAGCTGGGGCCCAGCCCTCCACCTCCCTCGCCTGCCACCCTGCCCTCTACTCGGTGCCACTCATAGGGCCTCTGCACCCCCAGGGAAGGCCTTTTGGTGACTGTTCTGCCTCCCACTGCTGGCTGGCAGGCAGGCAAGTGGGCGGGCAAGAGGAGTATTACCCCTAAGATAAATGAAGAAGAGTTTCAGCCCTTATTGGATTATAGTTTTTATTGAACTTTATAAATTCCAATTAGCAGACCCCTGGGCAATAAGCGACATGCAGCCCGAAGCTCGCTTTATGGTGCGATTATGACCCTGTTATCCTCCCTGAACGAGAAGTATTAATGGAGGGAACGAAGGAAAGGGGACCCGAGAATACATAAAAATGGATATTGGTGACAGGGAGATAAACAGACAGGGTCAGGGAGAGAAAACCACCTCCTGCTGGCAACTGGGGACAGAGGATCAGAGAGTCGGAGGATGAATGTGCTCAGAGCCCCAGCAAGCTGGGGTCTCCTCTAGGCCCCCTTCCCAGGGCCAAAAGCCCCAAGATCCCTGAGGGCTGCTGGCCCAGAGAGCATCCAGCACTCCCCCCACCCCAAAAAACAAAACAAAACAAAAAACCCCACACATATAGAGCAGTCCTGCTCAGGTCAGAGTTAGATTTACTAAATGGGGACTCCTTTTTATACATTTCCACTGCTCAAGGAGATCCACTGTCTCCTGAAGCCCTTGGCCCCACAGCTGAGCAGCTGGAGGGTTAGCCCAGCAGCTCTGTCATGTTCTGCAGGGGTTCCTGGTCCCTTTGAGAATCCGATGGGCACTAACAAGCACACTTCCTGGAAAAATGCACCCATGCATGCACATGAATGCGTGCACATACCCACACAAGCGATTTTGCACACAATTTCAGGGGGTTGTCAGGCCCCCGAAAACTGGTTGTGGATTTGCTCCCTCCCCCAGGTGACTGAGAACAGTAGGTTAAGAATCCCTGAGTGCAGAGTGAACCAAGACCTGTCTCCCTGCTTCTTTTCCCCAGAGAACCCACAGAGAGATGGGCCTTTAGGGCCTGGCTACAGCTGGGACTGCCCCGCTCACCCCACCTCCTTTCTTCCTGGACACTCTGGGTGGGCTCCACCTAGCTTTAACTCTTTAACAGCCACGACCCCAAACAGCCGCCAGGGTGGAACTGCCTCCAGGAAAGGTATGGGGGTGAGCTGCGGGGAATCCAAGCAGGTGGGGTGAGTGATGGCCACGCTCCCCGGAAGGAAACCTGCCCAAGGATGCTGTGCCCTCCTTGCCGTGTCTGGCTTTGTTTGTACCTTCCTCTGCAGCAGGTCAAATTTCTGAGGCTTTGGTGGAAGATTAAAACAGAAAGAAAATTCTTCCTATCAGCATTTTGCCACTGTATGGTAACACCAACAATACTAAAGTACCCGAGGAGGCTTTTGTAGTTTGAACAGGATGACAAATGCTTCAGGTATTCGTCAGTCTGCAGCAGTGTGTAAATATGATGCCGAGAACTGAAGGCAGCCAAGAGTGGGTCTGTCTGGCAGGGCCCGTGCGGAGTCGCTGAGGGGCTGAGCGCCAGCGTCCCCCCCGTGTCCGGGGCCTGTCCTCGCCTGCCCTTGGAGCCTCTATGGTTTGTTGAGCTCTGCCAGGCCTTGTCTTCCTTCAGAGAGGAAGCGTGCATGTGCCTAAATCGTGGGGGTCGGGAACTGCCTGGCCAGGACTTTTATGACTCCTGTCTGGGAGAGGGAGGGCTGGTGGGAGTGAGGGTGGGAGCACATGTCAGCAGGAAGGCGGTGGGAGGTGGCCGACTCCAGAAGGCAGGGAGGTGGGTGATGAGGTGCTCTGCTGAGGCCTGGGAGGACCCTCAGCAGGAAGGTGGCTGTGGACACACAGGTCCCAGGACATCCCTCCCTCCCTCTCCTGGGCAAGAGGAGGGATGCCAGAGAGCTCGAGGTCCCACAGGAGGGAGGGAGGCCTGCAGGATTAGGGAGGCCCCCCTCCTGTTCCCGGGCCTGTATTCTCCTGCCCCAGGCCCCAGGTATCCCAGTTGGCTGAGCCTGACCCCGGAAGAACCGGCGGCTCCTTACCTGGCCTGACTCTGGGAACAGCCCCCTGCCTCCGCTCTGCCCCATGCTGGGTCCTCAGCAAGGCCAGCAGCGTGGAGGCTCCAGACCAGAGTTCCACACAGACACATTCACACGAGCGTGTGGATTAAGTAAGGCACGTCTTAACACCCCCATTTTACGGGGGTAGAAAGGAAGGCCCAGAGAGGGACTTCTATGGTCAAACACTAGGTTACAGCAGCGCTGGGCTCTTGGGTTCAGGAGGCCTCTGGGATATCTATTGAGCCAGCTGCAGAGGGTGGCAGACTTTGGGTGGCCGTATGGAATTAATGTTGTTTTTAATTTTTTTTCCTGCTTAACTGAGGCAAGCTGGGCCTGGGGGTGTGGGAGGAGGGTGGATACAGGCCCTGAGAGCTGAGCTGGTTGCTTAGAGGCCACTGGTGCTCTCTGTTCAGTGTCATCTAGCCTGGCTGGTGTGCTCTGAAGAGCCCATTCAACAACTCTGGGGCCTGCCCAGTGCAGAGGCTTCAGTCCCAGGCCCTTAGATACTTGGGGGATTGTCCCTTCCCACCCGGAGAGAGCAGCGCTCTGACGTCCTGACTTTCTTAGTGGTCACCCACTTGGTCCCTATCATATGGCCTTGCCACAGTGGGTGTCTGATCATGATTTCGGTGAGTAGAGCATTGACGTCAGAGCCTCGAGCATCAGAAAGCAGGTGGGGGTGGCAGCGGGGACTTTGAGGGCCTTCCTGGCACCTTGGCAATCACTGCCTCTGGGGGAGCTCAGGCCCTTTGTCAAGAGGAGTCATTCCAAGGACCAGGGGCCCCTGGGATCCTTTGAAACGGATAAAGAAGGGGTCTGTCCAGGAAGCCTCTCTGCACGTGGGGATGTGGGAAGGATGGGGGTGCAGCAGGGAGGCTCGGGGCCTCCTCCAGGGTTTTCCACAGCCTCTGAGGCTCTGGAAAGCCTGGGCTCCAGGCCCACTCTGTCCCCACAGTTGCAGTTGAGTGGCCATTGTCCTGCCCACTCTCTCCCTGGGCCTTAATGTCCTCATGGCAAAGAGGAGGGTTGGCATGACCAATCCCCGAGGTCTGCACAGAGTCTAAAATACACAGATTTCCTTCTGCAACACAAATGGGCACACATGGAGAACCATGGCCCGTCATCTTGCCCCAGCCCTGCCCTGGCACACAGGCTCTCTTTTCTCTCCTCATGCGCCATGTAATAGATCACACAGGATGGATTACATTAATTTTCTATAAACTATATCAACTTGAGTGACATGTCCTTAAGGGCTGGCTGATTGATATCTACAATGCGGTCTTATAATCTAAAATCATATTAATATTAATATTAAAGATTTTCTGTCCTTTATGCGCATCATTAAATCTGGAGTATAAGGTGAAATTGACAACATACATTTTGACAGCTTATCTATAATAAATATGCAAATCTTGATGCCCACATGTCATCACAGATGTACTGCGGCTCTCTGAAGATCGGAGCGTGCCTGCCTTCCACGTGACATTTTCAGCGGAGGGTCAGAGCGCCCGTCTGGGAGGAAGGGAGCAGTGCCAGGTGCCTTCGCTGGCGGTGACCTGGCCTTTCCCGTCTGCCTGTGAAAGCCTGTCCTTCATCCCACCAAGCAGGCAGGGGCTTGGGAAGTGACAGTCACCAAGAGGAGAGACGCCAGCTCTCCCACCCTTTGGGGTGGGCACAGGAATGCCCAGCTGCCCCCTTTCTTTCTCTTCTCACAGGGACCTTTGCTTTTTCTTCTTTCCACCCATTGACAGCAAGTTATGTGCACTCAGCACCCAGTGAGTTTAAGACTTGTGGCTCCAGAGTGGGTGGCCCTGGGACCAAACCCCATTTCTGTCACTAGCCTCTGCAAATAACCCCTAGTCTCCGCTTCTGCACCTGTAGGTGGAGGAGAGAAACAGTGCACCCCCCTGGGTGAAAATGCAAGGGCGCAATGAGTGCATGGACGCCAGCTGCCCACACTCACAGGAATGCCTCGGTGAAGGGCAGTGCTTAAATTATTTCCTAAATGAGTCCCACTTCAGTGCTCTGGCCTCTGTGGTGCACAGTGCTCCTTTCTGTCCTTCCCCCATCCCCACTCCCCTTGCCATACAGAATTCATGGTATAGCACAGTGACCACCATGTTTAGCCTCGATCTGTACCCCGTGTGGTCTTCATCTCCCAGGCTTTGAGCCAGAGGTCAGGAACCAGTCATCCCCTGCACCCCCAGCCCCAGCCCAGAACCGAATTGGAGCCAAGATGGGAGGCAGACTGAGACTGGGACTAAGGGATGGACCCCAAGGGGAAAATCTAGTCATCTCCTCACTGAGATCCTGACAAGTCTCAGGTGTGTATGTGTGTTGTGTGTGTGCATGCATGCGTGCATGTGTGTGTGTGTGTGTTGGAGGGAGGCAACGAACTGAGCCTATAAAATGTGTTATTCTCTTCACATTAATGGGGAAGTTGGGAGAAGAACTGGGGCTCAAATGAATTCTCAACAGAAGGTGCAGGGTGGTTTGTCTGAGATGAGCTCCCGGCCATCTCAGTGATCCCATCACCCTTCACATCTATTGACAGGGCAGCAGGGCCCACCAGAGCCCTGAGGCCATATCTCTGACCACTGGCTCCCTCCTCACCCTGTCTGAGCCCACCCCTCAGAGCCGACATTCAGTTGGCTCTGCCTCGGGGTCCTGGCATTTTACTCGCCCTCCCCCTCCGCTCTCCTTCTCCCCTTCTTCCATGAAGCCACCCCACCGTGGTCCAGCCACATGGAGCTCCTGCGTCTCTGAACTCAGCAGAATTTCTAGTGTGAAGGCCACAGGACAAGGTTCTTTGCAACACCTGTTTGTTCATCAGTGGGTGGCTTTGTTCTCGGCAACTAGACTGAGAATCCCAGAGAAGGGACAGCCCTGCGGGGCTGGGCTCATGGTCACATAGGCTTGGTTTGGACGTGTCAGTGCTCTGGACTAGATTAGGAACAGGCACGGCACCACCTGGACTGGAAAAGGCCTCCGGAGGTTCATTTGTTGGGCAACTTTCACAGGTGAGAGTTGGTGTGGCTCCATCATTATCTTCTTGCAGGTCTCTTTTGGGCCAGGATCAAGGCTCTTAGGGACCCCAGATGGCATTGGCCACAGAGGGAACTTGGGACGTTTATGTTCTTTTGGGGTATCAGGAAATCCATTCACACTTCCTTTCCCTGCAGGAGTGGCCAGTGTCCTAGAGGAAGCAGCTCCACTGTCTGCCACTGCCGTGTGCTCCTAACCTTGGGCTGCCATACACTGCAGTCCTGAGCAAGGCTAAGAGGTTGGGTGACCAGCCTGGGGACACAGGCTCGCTGGGGAAGCACCCCTACTGGGAGAGCCAGCCAGCAGGCCTCTGCCCGGGCTCGGTTCCGGGAAATTCAGGCTCATGAACTGAATCCCACAGCTCAGGTATTAGCAAAATAGGTCCTGGGGAGAGGAACCCCACTTACAGAGCTTTCTGGAGTTCCTTACTCTTTGTCTCACCACTTCGCTTGCCACCAACCCCCTCTAGTCCTTCATCCTAGTGTGAAACTTGAGTTTCTATACCTTCTTTAATAAAGAATCACCAGTGAATCCATCTGTAGTTATTCAGCCAACCAGAAGTGAAGACTGGAGAAGCAGTGGTGGGGAGGAAAGACTGAGTGGTGTTTGGCAACTTAGTCAGACTTGTTAAGCATGCACAATGTCTGCCCCAATGCGTTATTGCCACTACATTCATTCTGTCTCCCAGCAGATTTGTTCTGTGCATGGCTTGCATGGGCTGTGCAGGCTGGGTGGGTTCCAGGGTGGGGTAGATCGACCCTGTTCCATACCACCAAGCCTGCCTACTGGGGCGGTGGAGGGGGTTGCATGAGATAACTTTGATTATCACTTGGCGTGGGCCTGGCATGTAGCATGTAATATTCCATAAATATTAGTTCTTCTCCCTGCCTTGAATGAGTCATGTCTGCCTAGGAGAAAAGACCACTTAAAGTAGGACCAGATCATAAAATGAGCATGGGGGTGTGTGTAAGGAAATAGGCCAGGCTGTAGTGGTCCTTGTGGGGGAGGGGAGGTGGACAGTGGTGATGGTGGGGGGTGTTAAGGGAGGGAAATGACAGATTACAGATGGCTTCAAATGCCAACCTCAGGAACAAGGATTTCACGGTCTTTTGAAATGTCTTTCTCTTTCCCCCTCATCCATCCCTTCCTTTCCGCTGCCTCTCTGGGCCGCCTCCTCTCTCTCCTCCCCGCAATGAACCCCGATCTGTCTTGATTGCTCCCTGGGTTGACAACGTCTCTCCCCTCCCCCCATCCCCCACTCTTCTTTTATTTGTGTTGTCTTGACTTGACACGCCCTCATCCCTGACTCAGCTCCCGATTCTTGTTAAACCCAAGGTAAATTCTGGGCCGGCGGGCAGCCGGGAGCGAGAGGATCTACACCGCCGGCAGCCGCGGGAAATATTGATATTAGCCGACCTCTGCCGCGGGCCGCCCGCGGGGAAAATAGGACGCGGGGCCAATCAATTATCGAGCCATTAAGGGAGAGGAGGGGGGAGGAAGCGGGGAAAAAAAGACTGGGTTCCCCCCCACCAGGCGTCACCCAGAGCCGCCGCCACCAACTGGGGTGCCGAGCCGCGTCCCACGCTCCGCTCCCCGCGCTCGCGCCGCGCGTCCCCGCGGGCAATGTCAGTGACCTCAGGACACCCAGTCGTGACGAGGACACCCAGTGGGCACGGGCGAGACCCCCAAGACCGCGCTGCCCCGGGGCGGGGGGAGCATCCCGCCGTCGGTTCCCCCTCTCTTTGTCTGCGCCTCCCTTCCACTCCCTGGAGCTCGTCGCCCTCCAGCCCTCCCTTTTTTCTCTCTCTCATCCTGTCCGCCTCCTTTTTCTTTGTTAACCACCTCTCTCGCCTTCTGCCTCTTGCTTTTCTGACTACCCTTCTGTTTCCTGCCTGTTTTTCTGCCTCCCTGTCTCGGAGCTGGCCACAGGGGGGCTCCTGGACCCCATTTACCCTGGTGAGCTCTGACTGTGGCGGCGCCTGGCTCGCGCCTATCAACTTCTGTCTTCACAATAGGAACCGACCGCAGGCCCTTCTTATTGGGGGTAATGACGTCCGGATGTCCTTCCCATTTTTAATTGGGTTTCCTCTAACCCAGCCCGTCGCCCCGTGTTAGGAGAGGAGCCCCCGTGGAGGCTGGGGTCCGGCCGTTCTCCCGGCACGCGCCCTTGGCTGGGCTTCCAGCGTGCAGTGTCGGGATGGAGGAGAGTGGAAGCGAGGGGGCGTGTTTGCGTGGGTGTGGGTTCTGCGCGTTTTGAGGCTTGTGCCAGTGGAGACGAGGGTATGGGACAGGTGGCAGGGCAGGTAGTTAACATTTCCCGTCTTGGGGACACAACCCCCGCGGGGACACGAGCTGACCATTCTGTGGGGGTGGGAAGGAAAGGTGAGGGACCTCCAGTGTCGGGCACATGTGGTGACTGGCTAATTGATCTAGAATGTTTCCTAAAACTTCCAAAGTTTCTTGGGCAAGCGAATGGGTTTTATGAAAATTTAAATGGATCAGATATGGAGTTGGAAGGAGAAAGTGGTATTTTTCACTTTAAAGAAGGATCCTGCGTTTTACAAGATTTAAAATAATAAAAATCCCTTTCACAAGTTCCCCTGCTCACACAATCTCATAGAGCAGCAGCTGTATAGAATCGTCCCTGGCTGGCATCACCTGGGAACCTCTTAGAGATTCACGTCCTCGGTCCCTACCCAACTACTGAATCGGAAGCTCTGGGAGTGGGGTTCAGCCTTCTGTGTCTAACTCACCCTCCAGGGGATTCTGAGGCACCCTGAAGTTTGGGTACCACTGACTTCATTAGCTCTGGGAGGTCGGTGGGCTGGAAATTACTGTTTCTTCTTTTTATCTCTGGAGGAACAGTGGTGAAGAACCTCACCTGGTTGGATGGTAGCTGGGCCAGGCAGGGCCAGGACTATTTCCAGGCCTTTAAGGGTGATGCAGGGTGCATCTCATTTCAATTCACAAGCAGCCATTAAAGGAGACAAATGTGTCTGGAGTAGTGACTTGCATTTGCCTGTCTGTAAGTCTGCCTATGGCCTGCAGGGGCTGGGAAGTTTCTGGATTCTCAAGCCTCCCCTAGTGAGTGCTTGGTGTGGGGGGTGATGTGGGGTGTGGCCACCTGCATGAGAAGTAGCATGGTTCTTTAAGAACCATTTTTTAACTGGACCATTGCCTGCAGCTGGGTGTGGAGCAGGGCCTCTCACACCCCCAGCTGCCTCAAGACTGTGGCAGGTATGCTTTAAAACGCAGACTCCAGGGCTCCCTTCTTGACAAATAGATCCCAAAGCCCAGAGCGAAGGGGCTGCCAGAGCCACAGGAACTAATAGGAGAAGACGAGAGCTTTGGTGTCATCCGGAGCTAGATGGAACCTTAGCTCTGTCCCTTCCTGGCTGGAACTTGGACAAGTTCCGTAACTGTCCATCATGAAGGAGCCTGGATTTATAGGGCTTTGGCTATAGCCACCACTATAATTCTCGGAGAGCTCTAAAACCAGTGACTCTGCTTCTTTGGACCAGTTTCCTTATCTCTTGAGTGAGCAAGGTGCATCAGGAACCTCTCCAGCTATAACATACCATTGGCTAATACTATTAATTTATGTGAGCCCCAAATATCATAATATCAATTAGTAGCATCCTCAACCCACTGCAATGATTTTCTCACTAACTTCCATAACCTTTTCAGTAAGATGAACCAAATCACATAAAATCAGCATAACCATCAGCAGGAAAATAGCAAACCCTGTGCTTTACAGAGTGGACCAAAAGCCAGAAACATCATTCACCTCCCCAACTTTTCCTGGTTTTTGTGTCCATCGTTGCAGCATCCTCCGAGGCTCCTGCTTGCAGAAGCCAGCCTCTGAGGGGGCCACCTTTGCAGCTTGGGCACTGGGGAAGGGTCAGTGGCCTGGATTCACAAAAGCAGGAGAGAAGCTCGAGCCTGATGAAGCCATTCTTGGAAAGCGCTAAACCCCCAAACCCCTCTACTTTCCATTACCCAGAAAACCAAATTAATTAGAACACTCCATTTTCTGAGAACTTGGGTTAATCAAGGTTTACGTGTAGCAATTTTTTTTACCAGAACAGTAAACTGAACTGATGTTTTCACAAAGAACACAGCACTTCGTGGAACTGCTGGGATGGGAACGGATTGTCACTGAACCGGAACATCAAACCACGCTCTGAGACAAACCTGAAGTTTCACTCCGCTTCAGTCCATGGTGAGAGAACAAGCCAACTGTGAGGGTGGCTGGGAGGAGAGAGAGAGAGTGGGGGCTGGTGTTCCAGGCTCTGGGTGGGATTTGGAGTGATGTTTCCTCTTGCCCTTTCCAGCCAACCACTTCTGAGAATTTTTCCTGCTCCTCCTCAACAAGTGCCACCTCTTCCAAAGAAGCCGCCCCTGACCACGGGGCCCCTTTCCCCCTCTGTGAACCACAAACCCATAGACTAAATTGCACAGCTTTGCACTTGATTTTAGACTGTTCCAAACTGCTCCTTCAGTCTTCTCCAGGTGTGTTCCAGCCTGCCCCACCAGACTTTAGTTCCTTTGGGCTAGAAGAGCTCGTGGGTCCCAGGCCAATTTTAACACAGAGGAGGCACTTGGTAGATAGATTAAATCACAGACAGGGAGAGCTAAAGGGGTTTTACAGATCAGGTTGTCCAACTTTCAGTCTGCAGTGAGGAAACAGGCTCAGATTGCAGAGTGACTAGTTTAAGGCCTCATAGCCAGTCAGTGTCAGGACAGGAATTGAAACCCATAGCAGCAAATGTTATTTTCTGTTAACACATTTTGTTAGTAAGGGGTTTGAGTAAGAGGAATTACCAAAACCAAAACCAAAACCAACAACAACAACAAAAAAAAAACTTACTGGGAATTTAAATTGGTAAATCTCTTTGGAGGGCATGTATCAATCAAACTGCAGAACGTTCACATCTATTGAGATAATTTCACTTCTAGGGATTTATTCTCCAGGTGTCCTTGCACATGTATGCAATGGATGTGCACAGGGGTGTTGATTGTGCATGACTTGTAATAACAACACAAAACTAGAAGCAATTAAATGTCTATCAGTGGGGGTCTGGCAATGTAAACCAGTGAGTGTCTGGATAACTGAACCGTATAGAGGCATTAAATGGAATGAAGCAGATCTGTATATGTGCTGTTTAGGAAAGATCCAAGATATACTGCAGAACCAAATATCAAGGTGCAGAGAAGCATGAGGAGTATTCCAGTTTCCATGACAGAAAGTTTATGTGGGTGTGTTTGCATATGGGTGTCTGTACTTGACATATTTCTGGAAGAAGACACAGGAAACTGTTCCTTATGGACAGTGGAGCAGGGTCTCCAGTGGAGGGACAGTCACTCTTCACTGCACCCCCCTTGGCACTTTTTACCCTGTACCTGTGTTATTTTTTGAATAATCAGTTGAAAATCTCAACACTGCCATTCATCGTTCATCCTTTTCCACACTGTACCCTTTTGCTGTTCTTCTTTTGTAAATTGGTAACTTAGAGTCTAATTGTCATAATTTCAAGGAGATGATAAACAACAAACAAGCCATCTTCTCTTAGCACATCCCTTTATATTTTAAATGAGCTCACATACATATCTGGTCCCCAGGAAGGGCCTGGTGATGGGAGACCCTGACACCTTCCTCTGGCCTAATGAGCCTGCTCAAGGACCCAGAGGTGTGAGATGTGCCTGGCAAGCAAGACACCAAGTGCGTGCCCTGCCCAGTGCTTTGTCCCAGACTGTGTGGGCAAAGGTGCCCACGAGCCCCTGGCAGGATGCCACGCACCAACCCTGCCCCATCAGGGCAACGCTTGGAGAAGCAGATAATGGCACACCCAACGGCCCAGGGGCAGCTTCCACACGGAGGAAACTGGAGAGGGGAATGGAGGTGTTGGAGCCAGAAGAGGATGCACAAAGAAAGTCTCCTGGAGGATGAAAAAGAAGCTCCTATGGCTGCTACAGCCCCCTGCCTAGCCTTCTCACAAGCATTGGAAGTCGAAAGCTTTTGGACTTACTTTGCAAGCAACTTTTGTACTTCTGGACAAGCCAGGTGTGAGCTTTTTCAGGGGGAGCCGGGTGGGGTACTGGTTGGGGTCAGGAACCTGGATTCTATTCCCAGAGGGACCAGCAACCAGCTACCACCCAGCAGCCACAGAAGCTTGGGCAGGAATTTGACTCTGTTTGGGCTTGGTGTCTCCACCAGAAAACTGCAGATGTCTGAGCCTTGCCCCCGAAGATTCTGAATCTGTCAGTGCAGAAAGGCACCTGTGACTCACACCTGGGTTGAGAGCAGCTGCCGTGGACAGTCCTGTGGGTCTGTTGTGTGTTCCACTCAAGAATGAACAGCAGCCACTGCTCTGGTCCACGCATCTTTTGGCCCCATAAGCATTGACTCACTGCTTAACTGTTTTGCTGTCCCCGAAGACTGCACCCCCTAGTTCATTCTGCAAAGGGTGCTGGGCAAGAGGGGAGTCAGCCAGTCTCTCTTCCAATCATGGCCCAGTATCTCTGCACTTTGGATGAAGGTGTGAAAATGATGATTTATTAATAAGAAGAATAAAACTTACTAAGCACTTAACATGTGTCAGGTTTTCCATACAGGTGATCTCATATAATTCTCACCACAACCCTATAAGGTTCATACCATTATTGTACACATTTTATAGGGGAGGAAACTGAGGGTTTAACAGAGAGAGGTTAAGGGGCTTGCCCTGGCTAAGTGCCACCCACCCCGCTCCCTGCACATCAGACCAGCCTGGCAGTCAGCCTGTGCTCTCCCTGATCATGTGTGACCCTAGTCAAGGCCCCAGCAGAGATGAAAATCCACTCCCTGCCTGCCCAGGAAGAAGCTTCGAGAAGTGGAAAGGGCTGGCATGGCTTCCTTCCCTCCACCTCCTTGGCCCCTAAGGCCCGGTTTTGGAGGGTGGGAGGGTGGTGAGAAGCTGAAATTTGGAAGATCAACCCCGGAGCAGATTTGCTTCCCGGGGGGTGCCAACTCTGTTTCACTTTCTGTTCCTTTCCTTTGTTCCCCCTCCTCCTTCTGCCAGTGCACTGGTCAGCTTTCTGGGAGATAATGCCCCATGTGGCTCTGCCCTGAAAAGCCCTTTCGGCCCTATCTCTAATCTTCTCTGGGTTTAGGATTAATAGACTTTTTCCTTGTTTGGGATCAATAAGTACAAAGAGAGAGAGAGAGATAGAAAAAAAAAAGAAGGAAAAAAGTCAGCAGGATTAAGGAAGAAAAAAAGACTGATAAGAATCTGGTCTAGGTCTTAGAACCCTGATGTTGCCAGAGAACTCTCTGAGCTTGGGGGTGGTGCAGCAAGGGAGGTGGTAGAGGCTGGGACATGTCTTATCTACTGGGGGTGGGAGCTGGGCTAGGGGCAACCTGTGGGAGAGCAGGGGTGGGGTGAAATCACAAGCTGAGGGAGGGCCCCAGAGACCCTCAGCATCAGGCAGGGTGGGATCCGCCTGAGTCTTTCCCAGCATGGCTTTCTGAGTCCTGGGCTACCTGACCTGATGCCCTTCTGCAGCGGAAGAAGGCCCCTCTCCCCTAGGTCTGTCACCAGCTGGGTAGGACCTTCTCCAGCAGTCAGTTCCTAGTGGGAGGGAGCCTGGCCCTCGCCCTGCCCCCCGCCCCAGGGTTCTTGAGGATGCCGACCCTCTAGCAGGGCTTGCAAATCTGGAGCCCCAGAACCCCAGCTCTTTCTCAGTATTTCACAAAGCTAATGGAAATTGCACTTGCCCCCTTGATGAGGCTGCACTGGAAAACAAAAATAGCACCTCTCTGCTTTTAGCAGGAATTATATCCACTCTGTGTGGCTAATACTGGTTGCCGCGTGCCGATCTGCAGCTCTGATTAGCCTTTGATTAATAAAAAATGGGGAAGCAAATCAATTATTTATTTAATAATAGAAGTTTGTTTTAAGGGCAAAACCTTTAAGAGAGTAGAGGACTTGGGAGTGGGTGATATGGGAGGGAACCAGTAGAGAGGGCCTTGGGTGGGGAGAATTTCTATCTTCTGTCTTGGAGCTGGGGTTTGCCGGTGCCCAGGCTAGAGGGGCTGTTCCACAGCGGCTTTCAGGGTGGAGGGCGTGGTT
Source organism: Bradypus variegatus (assembly GCA_004027775.1). Taxonomy (NCBI): domain Eukaryota; kingdom Metazoa; phylum Chordata; class Mammalia; order Pilosa; family Bradypodidae; genus Bradypus; species Bradypus variegatus. Next base: position 3,502 of record PVKY010001652.1, on the reverse strand, counting down.
CTGAGCGCGGGGAGTCGGGTCCCCCAGCGCCCTGAGATCTGGGCGGAGCTCGGTTGGCTGAGTGCAGGGCAGTGAGAGGCCAGGAGACAGGGCGTTTTGGTTTGGTCACTACTGGTCAGTGAGCGACGAGGCCCTTGCCAGCTGCACCCAGGATCTCCAGTGTTAACGCTGGCGTTGAGCCCTGATGCGCCACCCTGGGGAATCCCTGGGTGAGCAGGTCCGTGCCCGTGCCCTATGGCCCACATTCCTGGGCCTGGCATCCGGGCCCTTGGCCATCCATTCTAGCTCCGTCCACACAGGGTCTTGCTGTCTTGCCTCGCTGGACCTGCCCTGTTGGCTCCTCAGCACCTCCCGCTGTTATCCAAACTGCTTTTTCTGTGCCGAGGGCACTTCTGCTGACCTTTGAATTTCACAATCAGATCCACTCATCAGGACAAAGATCAAAGGGCACCTCACGCAGCTCCCCAAGACCCCCCAGGAGACGGCCTTTCTTTTTCTGACATTCGGGGCACTCTGAATGTGTGGTTGTGGCGCTTTGAGAAAAAGCCTCTTTGTAGGGATTTGGAGGACAGAGCCACATCTGAGTCACCTATGTCCCTCCCTGCCCAGGGTTTGATGGATACTATCTTTTGGGGAGCTGTACCCCATTTACATCTGAAACATCTTTTAGATTAAAGAACTGACCTTTACAGGGAACAGTAATAGTCCCTTTGAGGGAAGCAGAGGAAATATATGCTTTCAGGTATCTAACATAAGCAGATTAGAGCACATGGGTAATGAATTTGACTGTTTCTTTTCTGGATGATAAGGCAGAAAGAAGAAAAAATAAGTTGGTTGACAAGGTGTTAATTTTCTGACACAAACAAGCCTAGCCTTTTGTCTATAGAAATAACCCTGCTCCACCCTCGACAGCCAAATCCAAACTCACTTTTCTTGTCTGTCAAATGGGATAATAGTTGCTGCTCCACTGCACTCATAGGGTTAAATGTGAGAAGAGAGGATTTTGCAAAGGAGAAGATGCCGTACAACTGGGATGTCTGCTCTCCACTAAAGTTGTTGTGTTGTGTCCCCTGGAAAAGGGGTGCTGTAGAGTTCCTTGGGGCCAAAGTCTTTCTTTCCGTCTCCATTATCTGGACATCTCTGGTGGAAGTAAAATCTCCCCCGCCTTCTTCGGGTTGTTGCCATGACTTTCTTCTGAGTTTTCTGGTGTGGGCGGCCACTTACAACATGGCGCCTTCCAGGAAGCCAGTTCTGCTACTCCAACACCCTCCCCTTCTGCTTCAGTCAGGGACAGGGCGCTGCCGGCAGGCACCCCTTGCACAGATGTCTCCGGCACGTGGTGGAGGTGCTTTATGTTTTCAAAAACGCCTGCTTTCACCGACCTCATTGCATAAGCTCATCCCCATTTCCCTGGATGCATGTTGAGACCCCCAGAGAGGGGATCTGCTGAGCCACAGAGAGCCTGCCAGATCCCCTCTGCCTCGTGCTGGGCTCCACGCCCCTCCCAGTTGGGGAGGTGTCCTAGTGTCCTCGGTGGGCAGCTTTTCTGATTCAGGGAGTAAATCACGCGCTAATTCCAGTGGTGGCTTTAAGGAGTGTTGCATGTGGGATGCCCTAGCCCACAAACCAGGTGAACTAAAGTGCAACTGTTTACATGGCAGGAGGATTCTTTCGTTTCTAAAAGGATTCCTTATAAGGTCTTCTGATAAGCAAACGCAGCACATTTCAAATAGAATTCATTGTTAAAAAAAAAAGATGACAAAAAAGAAAGAGGATAATAACAATTTGCATTCACTATTTTGGGAACAGCGCCTGTGAGAAGCAAAGCCCACCTGTATCTCCTCAAAGTGCCTGCAAGTCCCCCTCCTGGAGAAAGTGGGAGCTGCAGAGAAGGGGAGAAACCGGGGGATGGGGATAAAGGCATAGCCATGACAAATCCATCTTTTTCTGATTCAGAAGGAAATCCTCTCGTCTCCCTTTTGGCAGGAGTTGGGGATGGGTAGAGCAGCCCAGGGTTTGGCCAGACCCCAAGGGTTAGCTGACCCATCGGGACTGTACTGGGCTCTGGGGAGCATGTGGGGTGTTATTCCAAAGCCTCAAAGCCCCAACTCTGGAAAGGCAGACCTGTGACCCCACCAGGCTGGGCACGTTGGCTGTGGGGCCTGATGGACTCCCCAGCTTGCACTCGTTACTGACTCGGATATTGGCAATACTTGCCTTACGGCTGGAGCATAGCATTTCCCGTATCCACATAGTTAAATCAGTTAGCTGGATAGAAACCTCAGAGATGATGTATCTAGTTGTCAGTTGTGACTTGGTGCTAATGGCACTACAATTTGGTTACAGTCCTCGCCATCATTAATCATCAGCCCCCTGCCAGTTGCACATGGGGGTGCTGGGGATAGGGGAGGGTGGGGCCAGCTCGGGCAGAGAGGTGCCCGGCACCCAGGCTGCCCCTCTCCCCTTCCTCGGGGCAGTGCTCAGGCTCAGTCTCCAGGTGGGCTGCCGTTCCTCCGTCCCCAGCACTGCCGCCGCCACCAGCGCCACACACCTCTATTTATTAGCATCGTGCTACTTATGCTAATAGCAGACCGTACGCTATTTCTGAGCATTAACATCTGCTCCAAGCAGCCGACTTTCACTTACAGAAACTGATTTCAGCTCAGTCAAGCAGATAAACAGAGAAATCAAAGCAGGTGGCTGAAAGTGAAGGCAGAATTCTCAATTCCTGCATTCAACCGATGAACTTCACTAAAACCATAATTAATATTCAGATAACTATATTCCGACACATAGAATAAACAAGATCATTTAAAGGTGCAAAATACACCCCCAGGGCCAGAGGGGAAGCAGAGGGAGGGGGAGAGAGAAAACCTGACTCGGAATGCAGACACTACCTGCTCCGGCCTATTGTCTGGACGGCTTCAGCCTTGGAGAGAGGGGACGCGTCTCGCTGTGCAGAGCCCAAGAGCTGGCTAAGCAGCGAGGCAACCACACTCCTGTCTGGTATATGGGGAACCCGTCATACAGCGTGCGGGAGGCTCACGCTGTCCACACTGCAGGCTGCTGGGGAGCTGCCCTCTCGCCCTCACTTCCTGCTCTGGAAGCCATCTGAAGGCTCTGCTAGCCCTGCACTCTGGCTGCTGTCTGACCGTGGAGACCCTGCCCGCCTGCCGGGGCCCAGATTCTTCCCCTACAGAAGGCCATGCTGGAAAACCTCCCTGCCAGCCTGGGATTATCCAACTGGTGATTCTAGAATTGAAAATCAAATCTGTGTGGTTTGGATGAGGCAGAAACCGATGCTTTTTTATGCAAAAACTCCTAGAGACTATATACCTTAGTGGGCTTGTTTATGTCTTTTTGTTGCTTTCCCGAGTCCTTAACTTCAGAAATGTGAAGATAAGATAAATGTCATAGCCTGGAACAAATTCTGAAGGCAGCCGTTCTTGTCCTCCAAAGACCAGGGGCCTCACAGGCTCCCTAGCCGGCGCCCTGTCCCCAC
>PVKY010001651.1:0-30306 GCA_004027775.1 Bradypus variegatus | reverse complement strand
AGTGGTTAAAATAGGAATGCGAATGTTTATCCTATGCCTGTCCCTCCTTTGTACATTGGAAGCAGATAACTTGTTCTGTTTCACAGGTCCACAGCTGGAGGCGAATTTTGCCGTAGGACAGACCATGCCTATAACTGATTTTGATGAGACTTTGTACTTATTGTTACTGAAATGATTTAAGGCTTTTGGGATATTGTGATGGAATGAATGCATTTTGCGTGTAGAAAGAACATGTCTTTTGGGGGTCCAGAAGGTGGAGTGTGGTGTTTTGTAACTGTATGTACCCCAGAAAAAATGTTCTTCAATCTAACTCAATCCTGTGGGTATAAACTCATTGTAAATAGGACTTTTTGATGAGATTACTTCAGTTAAGGCATTAAGACGCCCACCTCAGTCAGGATGGGTCGTAATCCTATTACTGGAGTCTTTAATAAGAGAATGAAATTCGGACACACAGAGAGAAATTCAGACAAGAAACTGAAATGAAACCCAGAAGAGAAGGGATTGATCAGCAGACGCCACCAGGAGCCTCGCCATGTGACAGAGGAGCCAAGGATCGCAGACAGCCAGAAAGAAAAGCATCATCTCGATGACACTTTGATTTGGACATTTTTCTGGCCTCATACTGTAAGCTAATAAATTCCCATTTTTTAAGCCTGCCTATTTTATGGTATCTGCTTTGAGCAGCCTAGGAAACTAAAACAGCTGTGAAAAGAAGTGAAGTACTGGTACATACCACAAACATGGATGAACCTTCAAGACATCACATTGAGTGAAATAAGCTGGACACAAAAGGACAAATTTTGTGCAAAATATTTAGATTAATCAAATTCATAGAGACAGCAGAATAGTAGTTACCAGGGGTGGGGGAGGGAGAATGGAGAGTTATTGCTAAATGAATATGAGTCTTGGTTTGGTGATAAAAATATGATGAAAAGAAATAGTGGTGAAAGTTACACAGGATTATCTAAGTGCTTAATTTCAAAGAATTGTTCACTTTAAATGGTTAGAATTATTTTATGTTATGTATATTTTACTGTAATTTAGAATAAATAAAATGATTTTTAAATAGTTATGTACATATATGTGCTCATGTTTGCAAAAAAGAAATATTGGAAGGATAAGTAAGAGAATAATAAAAATGGTTAGAAGGAAGGGGAATGGGGAGAAGGGACAGGGATAGAAATGACATTTCTAAATGAGCTTTGAGCCTTATATTTTTTTGTATTCCAAAATTAAAAGTAACTTTTAATTAATTTTGGGGAAATGAAACATATTGTGAGGAGGGCTCTCAGGGAGGAAAGGAAGGTAATTAGAGGAAAAGTTGGGGATGTTTGGGAGAGGCCAGAGAAGCTTCTGGAGTATTTCTGATTCTGTGCAAAATAGAATTTTAGAAAGGAGCAAAGGACTGCCTTCAGTGCAGGGAACCAAATGTTAACTGCATCCAACCTGGAGTTTCAGAAACATATACCCAGAACTGAAAGGAACCTCAGAAGCCTGGCACCGAGAATTTTGGATCTGACACCAGAATTGCTGTACAGTGGGTTCAGGGCAGAACCAAGACCCTGGCATCCCCCAGCCAGGGCTGTCTTGGCGCCGACGCTGGTCTTTGGTTGATACAGAACCTTGGCCTCACCCGTGGGTTCAAGTGGCCTGGGGACCACAGAGGCCAACCAGTGCCCTGTGGGAGAGGAAGGGAGGAGTCTGCAGCAAACAGCCACCAAGGTCCCCAGGACAAAGAAGCAGTGATTCATCCTCCGGGCAGGCCTGAGCCAGGTTTGCCCGGCTGCCCTCCCTTCTAGGAATCTGCCTCTTCTCCCCTCGCCTGGAAAGGCTGAAGAAGCTACGGGCTTTGTGCCTCCCTGGGGAGAACAGGCCCCAGGCCCTGCAGACGGTCCAAAGCCCCAGTTACGCCACCTGGACACCAATGTGCCTTCTGGCACCCGTGTGCAGGGCACACACGCATGAGCACAAAACATGCCAATGGCCCTTCAAGGCTCTCCATCTTGCGGGTATATATCCTTTGTGCTGAGCCACCTGGGGTGCCACCCTGACTCGCCCTCCTTCCTGCTGGCATCTCCAGACCCAGCCTGGGATGGCTTCCGTGGTCGTGCCCGGGCCTCCAGGGCTCCTCCTCCCTGCATGTGCCCGTGCATGCTCACTGTGGGCGTGGAGCCCTGCTTGCAGCTGCCAGCCTGGGGGAGAACTTCCCTTCGCAAAGTTAGATAACAGCCGGGTGTTCCGTCAGTGGGCTGGAGCGGCTGTTCCACGTGCCACAGCTGGCGCAAGGCCAGGCGCATCTTGCCAGGCAGTGGGAAGGGAAGGCCAGGCTGCGGCCAGAGCTGGCAGAGGGCCCATGGCTGGTGCTGCCCATTGGCTGCCTCGGGCTCCCGCCCCGCCTGCCTCCCAGCCTGCAGCTCCCCGGGCCCGCCACTGCCTCTCCTGCTGCTTCCAGACTGCTTCCAAACTCCCAGAGCAAACACCTCCTGCCGGGCTTGTCCAGCTGCGACCGGATCGGATCGGAGTGGCCCCTGCCATGGACATGCCCAAGGTCCTCAAGTCTCTGCTGGAGCACTCTCTGCCTTGGCCCGAGAAGAGGACAGGTAGGAGCAGGGTGGCTTGCCTGGGCTGGCTGCCAAGATGCCCAAGGGGCAGGGGCAGCCGAGGGCATGGCAGCAGGGCAGGCATCTCCAGGCGAGGGAGGGTACCCAGCAGGGGTCTTCCCAGGCAGGAGGAAGGCCTGGGGTGCAGAGAGGGATGGGGAAGGTTGTGGGTGCTGCACCAACTCGGGGGCTGCCCCTCGGGGGCTGCATGCTTTGGGAAGCCATGGTCAGCACTGACAGGTACCCTGCTTATGGGTGCCAAGGACAGGATGAGAGGGTCCTGTGAAGGGCTCTAGCTGGAGGCTGACTGCTTATTAAGTTCCCTCCTCTGGGTGTGTGTTGGGGTGGGCAGGGCAGCAATGGGGCTGTGGACGTGGGCAGGCAGGAGCTCCCTGTCTGGAGAAAAGGCCCCTCCTCAGTATGCCTGCTTCCGCTGTCTCTTGCTGGAAGGCTGAACTCATGGTTGGGATGAAAGCTGTTATGTAACAGGACCACAGCCTCAAAGTCCCGTGTTCCTAGGAGACGCCAGGCAAACACGGTGGAGGGAGCAGGCAGAGGAAGGCAGAGGAGGGCGTGGACGGGAGGCAGCTCCAGAGTCCCCCAAGTCCTGCCTGAGAAGCCCAAGGCCACGGTTAGCTTTGGGGAGAGTTGAGGGCCGGCCTGCTCACAGTAGTCCCTCCTGGCAAATATCTCTCCAAACCTCTCCTGTTCCAAGAAGTCAGGGGCTCCCACCCAGGTCCTCAATGCCCAAACTCCAGAGCCAAATGGGCCAAGGCACCCAGCTGCCCTCTGCCACCCAAGTCGGACTTGGGAGCCAGCCTCAAGCATCCCCTCCGGGCCCCGTCCTCAGGCCCCTCCTTCACCCTGCGGGGCTGGCACCTGAAATGGTTCATCGGCAGGTGGCCCTGGCTGTGCCCCAGGACTGGCCTCCACAGGAACCTCAGCCACTTGCCCAGACTTTGGAGCCTGAGGACAGACCCTGCAGCCCCATGGGGAGCTGGGCTTGGGCTCCCCAGGACAGGCAGGGGCCAAGGGCAGCAGGTTCTAAGGGAGGACCCCCAGGGCTCTCACAGGTGGCTTTGGGTCCAGGCCTCTTCAGGCACCTTGTGGTTTTGAGTGCTGGGACAGTCGAGGCCACCCTCCGAGCAGGCTTCGTAGAAGCACTGGGGACCCCAAGTGCCCACCAGGAGCAGCCCATCTGCCGGCTGCCCCTACCGATGAGGCCCCAGCTGTAGGCCTCACCTACCAACAGGTCACAGCTGACTTTTCTGACATCTCTGAAAGGCCCATGTGGGCGGGTGGAGCTGAGGGCCTTCCAAAGGCTAGAGGTGGCAGGTTCCCTTGGATCCCAGCACCGAGGATAGGTAGCACAGACCCTTCAGGTCCCACCCAGTTCATCCAAGGACCTCCCAGTGCATGCACAGGGCCAGCTTCCAGCTGGGCAGAGAAGGGCTCTTGGGGGCGACTCGGGGCACCACCCCTCAGACAAGGATAACAAGGCCTTTGAAGTGTGGCAGCAGCTGCTGGTTGCTGGCACTCCAGCTGGTCTGCAGCGCCCTGCGGTTGGGCAGAGTCAGGGCCCAGCACATAGAGGGCTTGCCCAAGGTTTTGGGTGGAGCCAAGAGCTGGCTGTCTGGGCTGAGGTTTAGTGGGTCCGGTACAGCTGGGTGGGCCAGAGGGGGGCGGCATCTCACTGATGGTCAGAGGCATGAGGTCCCACAGGACTGACAAGGCCTGCTGCCAACTGGGTAGATAAAATGAGGGTGGGGAGAGCCAAAGAGTTGGCGTATCCCACAAAGACCCATTCGCATTACCACCCTCCCCCACCCACCTGCCATCACCACTTTCTGAAGTTCCCTGGCTTTCCAGACCATTTATTTAAAAACAAGCAAACAAACAAGCAAACAAAGTCTACCTGGAAAGCAGCACACCTTGGTGAAAAGAATACATATACCATATGCGCATTTGGGGCATGGGGCAGTCATGTAGCAAGTACTTAAAAAGTCCTTGTTGAAGCAGCTTCTCCCCTCATTTCCTACTCTGGCTTTGTGTCTCACGGGAGAAAACAAGAGAGGTGGGCGGTTGTCCACGAGTAGAGGGGGGTGTCCCCAGGGTCCCTGGCCCTTGACTTTGGTGGACTTTCTGCTGCCCCCCACCAGCAGGGAAGGGGGTGGCGGGTTTCTCCTTGGGAGACCCAGGGCCTGTTCACAAACTCCCCAGGCTCTCTTCTTTCTCCGGCCTGATGACTGCGCTTCAGCACACCTTCAGGACAAGTGTACGACATGTCTGGGCTCCGGTGCGAGGGAATTTCAGAGCAAAGCTGTGCAGAGCACGGGAAACTCCAGGTGTGACTCACGCCACTCAGGTCTCCCCGTGTTGTCTCAAAGACGCTCCCTGAGACCTGACCTTGGGGCTCCTGTCCCTCTTGCTGTCCCCAGGCCTCCCCCTACCCACCTGCAGCCCTCTTTGCCTCTTTCCCCTCCCGGTCCCTGGTGGGGCTGACCAAGCCAGAGCCTCCCCTGACTTCAGGTTACAGTAGCCACCTGGCCGCCCCTCATCCTGGCCTGCCTTTTTGCCCAACCTCCCTGGGGGTGGAGAAATCCATCTCCAGCTAACGGGTGAGTCTGTGCCGCCAGCCCTGACTCAGTTTCCCTTCTGTGTTTCTGGGCCCTGATCCCTGAGGTGTCTCTGCCTGCCACTGCTTCTGCCATCTCCCGAGGACCCTTTCTCAAGAGCTGGTTCTGTTCCAGGCTGCTCCCTGCAGCCCATTGCTCACTCCTTTCTCCTCCAGCTCCTGGGGAGGCCCCACTTTTCCGGATAGCGCCTCATCTCCTCACACCCCACCCTGCCTGCACCCTGCAGGGCCTCGCTGCGCTCAGGGGCTGTCCACCCCTCTCTTTCTGCCTGCCTCCATTGTTCAGGCTTCCCTTCCAGGGAGCCAGGGTGCCAGGTAGCCTGAAAACACACTCACAGGTTGAACTTTGAGCAGGGCACGCAAGCTCCCCACCTGGGGGTGCCCCTAACCCAGAGTGGCTTTCGGGTCCAGGGGAGGCAGCACAGGTTTATAGTTGGAGACATGAAGTGAATCCCGAGTCTGCCGCTCACTGGCCGCGTTTCCTGGACATGGCTTTTCCTCTCTCCACCCCCCACCTGTAAAAAGGGTTGAAGGAATACCTGCAGATTAAATGTGTTGTCCCACGTGAAGCATCTTCTAACTGCAAAGTGCCACACTGTTTTCTCTGTGAAAGGCAAAGAGCAGCATGGCCAGGCCTGACGTTCCCTCCAACTGCATCACATTCGCAGTCTGAGCCCAACTCCCTTCTTCCTCCTTCCTTCCTGCGGATGTTCTCATTGAAAGAACTGGGATGTCGCCAAGTTTGTGTGTTCACATGTATGTGCACAAACAGGGCTGTCTCCTTGTAAACATGCGCTGAGGCTCCTAGGAATGTGGGGCCACCAGCCCTACTCCAGACGGGACAGCCCGGCCGTGCTGGGCAGAGCGAGCCTGTAGGAAAACAAGGAGGACCTCGGGGGACTTGTGGGAGCAGACACGGGTGCAGGGAGCAGGGGGCCTGGCATTTCCCCTTGGTGGCTGAGAGGACAGACTCGGTGTGGGCTACATTGTCTTGAGCTTGGCCTTAGTCAAGTTCATGGGCTTCCCAACTCCCAGCCTGGGAAAACCGGAGCCAAACGGGGAAATTGTGAAGTTTGCTCTCAGGGAAGAGACTGGTGGCCTCAGGGCTGGTGCAGGGTTTCAGCCTCTCTTCTGTGGCCTCCTCCGGCCTCAGGGACCCAGGGCCTCCTTGGCTACTTCTCCCTTCACCCCATGGTTGGAGAAATGTGAGAAACTCATTGTCACCAAGTGCCAGAAACTGATGACAGTTCTGAGCAGTGCCCCTCCCAGATGGCTTTGCATTTTAACAGGGCAGACCCAAAGCTAGGCCGGCCAAGGAACAGAGCCTGATTCTAAGGACCACTGTTTTTCAAGCGGGAGCTGGGGATTGTGCTAAGTGAGTACTTTGGTGTCATCTCTCTAAAGCAGCTTTGCAAGGGAAGTATGATTATCTGTTCTACGTGTGACGAGAGTGACTCTCAGACAGGAGAAGGCCATATGGTCATCAGAGGGTCCCCACGCAGCGCCACCTCTTCCCAGGCTCGTCCCCACACACAGGTTTCCGTGTCTCTGGGAAATACCTCCTCAGTCACCAAGTGCATCGATATCTGCTAACTGGCACTTCCCTCCGGTGGCTGAGGACAGACTTGGCGTAAACTACGCTGTCTTGAGCTGGTGGTGGGTGTGCAATACGCAGGGGTGAGTAAGGCCAGCACAGTCCTGAACTACCTGGCGTTTGTGCCCAGTAGACACAGACAGACAAAGGAATTGCTTTCCGGCTGAAGGAACAGCACCTGCCAAGGCCCTGAGACAGGAGAGACTGAGAGTGTTTGGGGACTAAAAGGCCACTGCAGCTGCAGAAGGTGAGCAAGAGGGAGAGAAGTAAGGGCTGAGGTTGAAGAGACCAGCGAGGTGAGAGTGGCAGGGCCCTGAAGGCCACACTAGAGGATGGAGCTATCATCTCTTGGCCCACGAGGTCCTGCCCATCCCCACTATTCCTGGAGGAACGAGGTCTCACCAGAACAACTCAAGATGAGGTAATAATAAGAGTTCACTTTAACAGCACCAAGTGTTAGTCTCAGCACTGTGCCAGAATCAAGGCCTTTACTTCTGATGCTGAGGTACAGAGAGGTCAAGTAATCTGTCCAAAGTCACACAGCTGGGAAGTAGTAGAAGCAGAAATCGGACCCGGGTGGTCCGGCTCCAGAGCCCACATCCTCCCTCTGCACCACCAACATGGCTTCGACTGGGGAAACTTGGCTGTCAGGCGGTGGATTGTTGGGATGTGGCAGAGGATGCAAGTGAGGACTCCTCTCTGGAAGTGGCACTCTCTGGGCAGCTCTCAGGCTGCAATCCGAGCCCTAGGCCTGGACAAAATGCAGGCCAAACAGGAAACCAGTACTCTTGAGAGTACTGAAGAGATGTCTCCACCCTCCACTTGTCCCTAGGAACAAACTGACACCAAGGCAAAACCCACAGAGCCCAGAACTATGCCACCACGGGCATGTGGCTAGAAAGGAGTCTGCTGCTGGCAAGGCTGGTCCTCAGTTTTGTTATTCCAGGTTCAGATGTGCATCGAACACAATGGCTGTTGGTTAACATTAATAAGGCTCCAAGTGTGTGTGTGGCTTGGCTCTGCAAGGTACCAGCTCCAACAAAGTGAGCCAACACATTGCCTGAACAGAGCTTTGCAGTCTCCTGCATTTTGTATGGGCAAAGGACGCAGATAACCGGGCTTGGTCAGAGCCCCACAGCAGCCTTATCATTGTCCTGCTCTTACACATACCAGACTCATGTCACAGTTTTCAGTAAGTCAAAAGAGAGAGTGGTACTGTCCTACCAGGTGCTGAATATATGGCCAAAGAGATCATTATGGAGTATGTGGCCCCAGCGCCTACACTGCAGTTTTAGCTCCTCTGAGCTTCACATTTAAATAATAATCATCCAAAACGGCATAAGAGCACAAGAAAGTCACTTGTTCTGCAGGTGTGCAATTGACTTAGGTTCTTAACTTGGGTTGGTTAGCAGGTTTCTGGAGGATTAAATAAGAGAATTTTAAGCCAGCCCAGCTCTGGAAAACGGACATTTCTCAGCCAGTCTCTACTCTAGCTTAGATTCTCAACCCAATCTCAGGCCCCCAGCCTTGCCCCACACCTGGAATAATTTTATTCCTGACCCAACGTGGCCTGAATGGAAGGGGAAGGGTGGGCATCCACCTGTCCATGCTGTACCCTGTCCCAGTCAGGCACATGGCAATGCTTATCATGGAGGACCCTTGCCACCCCCTGTAGGGTAAGTGAACTCATCTCTGTTCCCAAAAGGGAAACAGCTGACGCTCAGACAGAAGTCCCCCGCCCAAGGGGAGCTCCACCCAGGCCTGCCTCCCAACCCACAAAACCACCCCTGCCCCAGGACCCGGGCTTCCCTCAAGAAGCCAGGTCACCGAAAACCTGTTCCTGAAGACTACTGAGGTACCACTTCATACCTTTAAAGTCAAAACCGCGGAACCACATGTTTTCTTAGAGGCGTTTATTTCTGGGTAGGGCTCACAAACACTATGGCAATCAGCTAACCGCTTCTCACAGCATTTATTCCTCCACTGGGAGAAGGAGTGGGGGCAGGCTTTCACTCCCACTTGACTGTCAGGAGGCCCAGGGAGAGAAGGCTGCAGGGCTCTTCTCAGCTCAGCTGGAGAATGGCGTTGGCACCGCCCACTGTTGTGAGTCCACCATGCAGCTAACTGCGCAGCGTGCAATTATGCACAAGAGACAACATGTGTAGCTTTCCTGCAGTATTTGTGACACCACTGACACTTTGGTTATCCAAGAAAAAAAGAAAAAAACAAAAACAAAACGCACCACCCTCTCTGGGGAGCGCTGGTACATGAACAGAGAACAGAACTAAAATCAAACCCAAGTTTTAAAGCCCTGACCAGCTTCCCCACTTCTCCCTGGCACTACCTGCCTGTTAGATTAGTTGCTCAGGCTGGGTGACAGGGGGAGCAAGCCCTATCCCTTTTGGATAACTGTAGCTTTAAAAAGAAATCTAGAACACTTTCTATTCCGGTTTGCTAATACTGCTGCCGGAATGCAAAACACCGGAAATGGATTGGCTTTTATAAAACAGGGTCTATTTGGTTACACAGTTACAGTCTTAAGGCTGTAAAGTGTTCAAGGTAACACAACAGCAATCGGGTACCTTCACTGGAGGATGGCCAATGGTGTTCAGGAAACCTCTGTTAGCTGGGAAGGCACGTGGCTGGCATCTGCTCCAAGTTTTGGTTTCAATATGGTTTTCTCCCAGGATGTTCCTCTCTTAGCTTCTCTGGAGCAAAAGTCTGCTTTCAAAGGCCATCTCCAAAATGTCTTTGTAAGCTGCAGCTCCTCCCTCAGCTCCTGTGTATTTTTCAAAGTGTCCCTCTTAGCTGTGGCAAGCCAGGGCCTTCTGTCTGACCTTATATAGTGCTCTAGTAAACTAATCAAGGCCCACACCGGATGAGCAAGGCCACACCTCCATGGAAACTATCCAACCAGGGTTATCACCCACAGTTGGGCGAGTCGCATCTCCACGGAAACATCCAATCAAAAGTCTCCAACCCAATCAATACCAGTACCTTCCTGCCCACACAAGACTGCATCAGAGATAATGGCAGAGATAATAGGAAGATAACACACTTTCTAACTCATCCTCTGAGGCCAGCATTACCCTGATACCAAAGCCAGATAAAGACGTTATGAGAAAGAAAATTACAGGCCAATTTCCCTTATGAATATAGATGCAAAACTCCTCCACAAAATAATAACAAATCCAATCCAACAGCATTTTGAAAGGACTATTTCCCATGACCAAGTAGGATTTATCCCAGGAATGCAAGGGTGGCTCAATGTAAGAAAATCAATTAGTATAAAACACCACATTAACAGAATGAAGGGGAAAAAAAATCTAAACCTTTACTTCCTCTTAATACATCCCACTTTTGTCTTAATCAAATGTTCTAACTTTCCATTGTCATATTGTCATAAATCCTGTCCTAATAACTTGAAAATTAATTTTTCTCCAATAAGGTCACATTGGCTATGTAAACATACATTTAACTCTAATTCAGCAAGTTTCTCCCCAGCCAAACCAGTCATTTTTTTAAAAGCCTCATGTATTGTTTTACTCAAATTCCTTACAATGTCCTTTTAAATTTGTTTCTAAAAACCTCTAAATCAGTTTCTCCTAAAGATTTCTTAGTTTAGCCACATAGAGAACTCCCACTAACAACAATTCAGGGACACAACAGGTTTTCTATACACAATTTAATGTTTCCACTAAATTCAGAGTGATATAGGTCGGCACTGTCTAGCCCCTGGGATAACAGCTACCCATATGGAAATGCACCCATCACAGTTCTAGTAAAATTACGAGCACTTCCATTTGTTGCAGGTTTGCAATTGTGCTTTTACGTGCATGGGCTTCTGGACCCTCCTGGAAACCCTACAAGGTAGATCCTACCCTAATACCATTTGAAATACAAGGAAAAAGAGGGCGTGGTGCACTGAAGCCAGGGCTGGAGGGGTCAAGCACTGAGTGAGCGCAGCCTAATTAGTGTCACAGGAAGAACAAGCCTTCCGGTCTCAAACTCCATCACTGCACATTGTCTCTTCCAACCTCTTGCTTTCCCTGGCTGCTCCCCTACCCAAGTTCTTTTTCCTCCTCAATTCCCTTGCAAAACCCGATTGCAAGAGCTTGACAACTTTCATCTAGCTGGGTGTTGACCTCAGACTCTGCCCCATGAACCGCGGGGGCTGCCATTCTCCCAGTCCCTCAGCTCCTCCCCTAGGCAAAGTGCCTGCCCCCCCGGAGTTGAAGGAGTAGCTCTGTACTGAAAGACGCATGCAATTCTGAGCGCTGTTGAGGAGCAGCTTCCCATAATGTCTTCCCGTTTGTGTCCCCCTTCACATTTTACATTACATTTTCACAGGTTTGCGGAGGAACTCCCAGGGTGTATTTGTATTTTAAGAAAGGAGGTAGTCCTCCATCACAAAATGTGTAATCGGTATCTGTTCATTATTTATTTATTTTAAAGGAAAAGGACCGAGAAAGTAATAGCAATTCAGAGCTGTTTAGGATGATCTAGCTCAACCCCCTTGGGGTTGAGGCAACAGGCTCCAGCGCAGCGACTGGAGTTTCCCAAGGTCACAAGCTGGTGAGTGGGTGGTGGGGCAGCGTGCACCCGGGCCCCGGATCAGGACACGACCCTCTGCCTCCGCCCCGGGGCCTCGAGAACGTTCTCTCCACGCTGGTGTTTATCTAGCCGCGACGCCCGCACCAGCACCCCAGGGTCAGCGAGCAGCCTGACACTCGCGTCCCGCGGCGGCCAAGCCTGCCCGGGTCATCCCTGCAGGGGACGCCAGGTGGCCGTCCGCGGCCCTGCCCTCAGCCGGGCTGGGCTCAGCAGGAGCGTCCCACGACCCGGGTCAGAGTCCCTAGAACCAAAAGGACCGCCCCGGCCCTCCAGGCAGCGGCTGCGCACGTGCTGTGCCTCGTGCTAGGGCCGGGCCCCGCCCCCGCCCCCCATTGGCTGTCATCTCGCCTTCCTCCTCCGACTTCCCCCTCCTCGCAAGCGACTCCACTCGGCTGCGGCTCCACGTGACCCACGGGGGGCAATCCCTGTGACCCGGGCGACTGTCTGATTGGTTCCCCCGGCCGGCCTGCCCGCTCGGCCCAGCCCCACCGCCCCTCAGCGGCGCGTCCGGAAGGCTTCTGCCTGACAGGGAAAGGAAAGACGCTGCGGCTGTCGGGGAGAAGGGTGGGGTAATGAAGAGGGAGGCGAAGGTGCAAGTGCTGGGAAAGGGGAAAAGGCTGTCGCCGAGGAAGGTCTATGACATACACTCCAGCAGGCGCCAATCAGGTGACACGGGAGCGATCGGGGCGGGGTCTTCGGCGTCGCTCCTCACCTGGCCCCGCACGTGTCTCGCTCACCCCCCCCGCTGCCTATCCAATCACCTCCCGGAAGGCTGCGCCCGCCCCTTTTCCTGAGCGGGCCAATCCAAAGGCAGAACTCGGGGACGCTGGCCTCGCCTCATGAATAATTAATACACCAGAGCCAGTCCGCGGGCGGGGTAGGGATGGAGGGAGGCGGGGGTGCCGCTGGGCGCCTGCGCAGTAGCCGCCCGTGTCGGCAGCTGCGGCGGGTCTCACAGCTCTGGCCCATCTCGGGGGGCGGGCGGGGGAGGCTAGGCGCGCGAGCGGAGCGCGGGGCACGATGTCCGACGCAGGCGGCGGAAAGAAGCCGCCTGTGGAGTCGCAGGCGGGGCCGGGGCGCGCAGCTGGGGAAAGGGGCCTGCCGGGCTCCTTCCCGCTGGTCCTGAAGAAGCTGATGGAGAACCCCCCGCGCGAGGCGCGCCTCGGTGAGGGGGTGGGGTGGGGTCCGCGCCTGCTTAGGGGCGGGGCTCCTGTTGGGGCGGGGCCTCGCTGGGCGGGGCTAGAGGTCGGAAGTCAGGGTGAAGTGGTCCAGCGGAGGGGGATGGGAACCAGAGATGGAAGGAGGAGCTTGAGGGCAAGGCAAGGGGCTTGGGATTAGGGTCCAGGGAAGAATGGAGAGCGGATGGGTCAGGTGGGGCTGAGTGGGGAAGGTTCGGGAGGCAGGGGGCGAGGTGGGGGTCGCTCGGAGGGGGCGGGACCTGTAGCGGTTACTGAAGCCGTTGGGAGGTCAGGGACAGCCACTTACCTGACGCCCCGGGGAGTCTTCTCTGGGGACGCCTGCATCCGAATCACTTGGGATGCTTGTTTAAAATGCTGGTTCCTGGGCCCCACCCTTCACTGACTGCAGCTTCTCGGAGAGGAGTCTGCCTTTTAACTAGCACCCCACTGCCCCCTTTATCCCTTCCCCTGTGGTTCCAAAGTCCACCGAAGTTTGAGAAGCGCTTGTATACAGTAGTGGGTTGCTTTTGTATGTGGCCAGCCCCTTTTCCGGGGAGGTGGGCCGAGTCTGCATCCCCAGTTACTGGGTACATGCTGGAGATTTTCTAGAAACATGTTTTAGGGCTGCTGCAGAGATGGGGGTGAGGGGTTGTCAGGAAAAGGGATCCAGGTACTTGGAGGGCGTGGGGGCGCAGGTATAGGGGTGAGGACCAGAATGCGGCCACTGAGGCCCTTTCCCCGGTGTTTTGGGGCTGACCCTAGACTTTGGGGCCACAGTGGCTGACTTGAGCTTTATCTTATTTCCTAGGCCACAAAAGTCCCCTGGGCATGTGGGGAAAGCAGGTTTGGCCTTGTTTCTGGGCCTGAGAATGTGAGGTTTGAGAGCGGTAGGAGTGCCACCTATTGTAGAGTTTCAGGTACAGTGAAGTATGCTTTCGTTCTGAGACTTTTGAATTTCCAAGGAGCATCGGAGTGGTCCATGGATTTGGGATGGGATAAGCCTCTGAATTTCCTGTCCTGGGGAATTAATTTCCTCTCTTAAGATGCCATTTCTCTTCCATTCCTGGGAGTGCTCTGAACCTCCCATCCCATGGCTGTCACTGTTGGATTATAAATAGCTTTGACACATCAGGTGAGGCCAGGCTGTCTCCTTCTGCTTCTGGACTTCGTGTGCACAGACACTTTTGTTTGTATTTAAGGTGATGGGTTGTTCCACATCTGGGGCTGGGGCAAGCTATGGGCACAGGAGTCCCCACCTGACAGGATCTTGGTCGAGGTGACCACCCAATAACCATCCATAAGATACTTCTCCCGAACACTTGCAGAGCACTCAGGGGGCACTCAGACATCATCCGATCTCATTCAGTCTTGCACAGCTATCCTTAGAGTTATACCCCCACTTCCCAGATGAGGAAATCTGAGGATCAGAGAGGTAAGGGTGCTTCCCCAGGGTCATACAGCTAGACCTTATGACTCTCAGATGGGTGCTGTTTCAGCCGTGTCACCCTGGCAACTGCTGATGTTGGTTCCTGTGACCCGAGTGATGGTCCTAGTCCTTTATCATTCTTTACAACTAAAGCTCCATCTTATAACGGAACTCTGATTTAAAATGCAGTGTCCTTGTTTGCTTAGGCCAGGCAAAATCTGAGGCTTATTGTTGCCTGTCCTTCAGTTTAGCTACTTTTCTCCTACCTGCTTTGATCCCAGGCAACCCCACCCAATGTGGGTCACAGCCATTGCTGAGAAGAATGTGGAGTTGAGACCTCATGGGGGATGGCAGGGAGGCAGCTGGCCTCTCTGCCATTCCCCTTGGTTCCACCAAAACCTGACACGGAAAGGAGGTGTGGCAATTCAAGTCAATTTGTATTGGAAGTCATGGCCAAGTTCTGTTTGTCACATCTTCACCTTCTTAACTCACTGGGTGTGTCCATTTTTGTTGGACCAGCAGGTTTCTTTTTTGTCTGCCTGTGATCTAGGGGTCCATGCATGACTGGTTTATTTTCATTGTAGTCATATTTGATTTCTCCTTTTCACTTCAGTATCCAGAGTTCAAAATTGTCTCCTTCAGTTTGGAAAAACCATATGGACATGTCATGATTTTACCACCCGCTTCCCTGATTGGCCTCTCTTAACACTTTGGTTTCCTTCCAGTCTATTTCTTTCTTCTCTTTCCTTTGCCCTCTCTTGAGTGTCCACTTTCATAACTTTTGACCGAGATGGTTAGATATGATCCCACTAGTTGATTAATTATGCTTTGAATGAGAGCAGGCTTTTTTTTTTCAGCTTCACCCCTTTACTTCCTCTCAGAAGACCTGCCTTCAGTCCTTCCTGCTGATTCAAGGATAGGTCTCTCCAGATGATTTCTGGGGGAAGGGTCCTGAAAAGACAGCTCCAAGCTCTCTGTAGCCAGTCACCCCGAAGGAAATCTGTTTGCAAATCCAACATCCATTCCTGCCATGTACACATTTTCCTATGCATACTGTCTGCCCGGCCCCGTGCTGGCCCCAGCATCTAAAAGGGAATCAGGCGCAGTCCCTGCCTCAGCAAGCTCCCAGGGACGACGCACGCTTACCATGTGCCGGGTGATCTGCAAGACATTTCAAATGCGATCTCTGTCTTCACAAACGTGACAGCCTTATCCTTATTTACAGTGCAGGTCACTGAGACTCAGAGACTCAAGGAGGTTAAATAATATGTCTAAGGTCATGCATCACACAGGAAGTGGGTGGCAGAGTCAGGATTCAAGCCCTAGGCCAGGTTGCTATGGAGAAGTATAACTGGAGGAGACAGGCTAAGATAACAGGAAGGGTCAGAAACTCCTTTCCTTCCTTGAAACCTCTCTCCTGCAGATGCTACTCCCCCGGCCCCTTCTGAGTTAACCCTCGGGCCACATCGGGCAATGTGGTAAACCCAGTCACAGATGGGGGGTGCAATGTCCTCTCCAAGCCTCAGGTCATACCCACAGAGCAGAACGAGCTCTTGAAAGGCATGGGATGCAGTGAGGACTGCCAGTGAAATGGGGCAGCCCTGTGTAGCCCACTGCTCACCTCCTGGGATGGAGTTACCCTCCGGTGTGGTGTTTCATCACAGATTTTGTGTCTGCAGATAAGGAAAAGGGGAAGGAAAAGCTGGAGGAGGACGAGGCGGCGGCCAGCACCATGGCCGTCTCCGCCTCCCTCATGCCACCCATCTGGGACAAGACCATCCCATACGACGGCGAGTCTTTCCACCTGGAGTACATGGACCTGGACGAGTTCCTGCTGGAGAACGGCATCCCCGCCAGCCCCACCCACCTGGCCCAGAACCTGCTGCTGCCGGTGGCCGAGCTGGAAGGGAAGGAGTCAGCCAGTTCCTCCACGGCGTCCCCACCATCCTCTTCCACCGCTGCCTTTCAGCCCCCCGAAACCGTGTCCAGCACAGGTTGGTGACAGGCTTGGGAGCAGGGCCGCCTGCTGGTCCCCACCCAAGGGGGCCTGGCTTCCCACCACACACCCTCCTCTAAGGGGAGATCGCCCCACCATGTGCAGAAACCCTCTGCTGCCCACCCTTGGACTCAGTCCCCCGAGGCTGTAGATAAAAATAGTAGCCACAGCACAGCAGCCGGAGCATCTTGATGGTTGGTGTGCTGCAGATGGTCAGGACAGTGGGGTGGCAGCCCTGCCAGTTGGAGTCTCTACCGCATAGAATCCCATTCTGTGTTTCCTTGATGCCGTGCTTTACCCCCACACACATTCTGCTATAGGTTAGCAGGAGTCTTGGACATTACTTATATTCATATTAACTAACATTCATTGAGCACTTACGCTGCAAGCATGAACATGTAACCGTCACAAGAACCTTTTGAGATTGGTCCCGTTATCCCTATTTTTTAGGTGAGGAAACTGAGTCACAGAGATGTTCAGAAACTTGCCCAAGGTCACAAAGCTGGTAGGTCGTGGAGGCAGCACTTGAACCCAGGATGCCTGACTCTGTAGCCAGGTACTGCCTGGGCACTGGTGTGAATAAGGCAGTCCCGCCATCCGGCCGGACAAGCATCATCTCCAGGGTCCTTCCTTCATCCTCTCCTCCCTTTTTTACCTGTGAGGGTGAGTTGGTTGGTTTCGTTTCATGCCCACTGTACATGAACCCAGCAGAGGAGGCATGGCCCCTGTTCTGGGGGACCCTGCAAAGCTTGCTACAGGCTGAGAAACAAGGACTTGGGAAGGACCCCGGGGGCTGGTATGGGACTCAGGGACCCCATACCAAGGAATTCTCAGGTTCTATTTTTTTTTCTGATTTTATTCAGATACATTTACATACCACACAGTCTTCTACGGTGTATAATCAGTTGTTCACAGCACCATTATATACTTATGGATTCATCACCACAATCAATTTTTGAACATTTTCATTACCACACACAAAAAAGAATAAGAATAAAAGTTAAAGTGAGAAAGAACACCCAAAACATCCCATCACCGCCACCCTCCCTATTACTCATTTACTTTTTGTCCTCATTTTTCTATTCATCTGTCCATATTCTGAATAAAGGGAGTAGAAGCCACAAAGTTTTTACAGTCACACAGTATAAGCTACATAGTATACAATCGTCTTTAAGAATCAAGGTTACTGGGTTGCAGTTCAACAGTTTCAGGTATTTCCTTCTAGCTATTCCAATACACTAAAAACTAAAAAGGGATATCTGTATAATGTATAAGAATAACCTCCAGAATGACCTCTCAACTCTGTTTGAGATCTCTCAGCCACTAAAACTTTGTTTCATTTCACTTCCTCCTTTTGGTCCTGGAAGGCTTTCTCAGTCCCACGATGGCAGGGCCAAGCTCATCCCTGCAAGTCATTTCTAGCCATGCCAGAGAGAGTTACACCCCTGGGAGTCATGTCCCATGTAGGGGGAGGGCAGTGAGTTTTCCTGCAGAGTTGGCTTAGAGAGAGAGGCCACATCTGAGCAACAAAAGAGGTTCTGTGGGAGTGACTCAGGCACAATTATGAGTTGGCTTAGCCTCTCCCTTGCAATAACAAACTTCATAAGGGCAAACCCCAAGATCAAGGGCTTGGCCTACTAAATTGGTAGCCCCCAATGCTTCTGAGAATATTATGAATTCCCCAAGTGGGAAAATTTAATATTTCCACATTTTCCTCCAGTGCTTCAAGGGGGCTTTGCAAATACATTTTTATTCTCTGCCAAAATTACTCTGGGATGTACTGAGGCTTCACACTAACCTGCCCAAACCAACCAGACCTCACTCCCTCTCAGTGCACTGTGGAATTACGTTGTTTGAATAAATTGACCGTAGAAGTCAAGTTATATAATGTGTTACAAGAAATAAAGATTTTGCACCTAATAAACATCTCTTCCTTTGGTCCCACACAGAAGCTGAAACTTTAAAAACACCGTCAATATCATCCTTTACCCTTTAGTCTGATTTACCTTAATCCTAACCAAGGCCATTTCGTTTTTATCTCTAATTGAAGTCTGATCTCTTTTTTCAGACTCGTTAGCATTTGCTGTATGGGGTAATGCTGACATTCATAGCTGTTGACTTCTGGCTGAGTCTCAGGTGTCACACAGATACCCAAAATTCCTGGTACCGACCAGGTTATACACAAAGAGCTCAGAATTTAGAAATAGCCATTATAGGTTCTATTTTCTAAAAGAACTTTTTATTGTGGAAAAATTTCCAAACAAATTAAAAGTAAGAGACTACTATAATGAACTTCCATGCAGCCATCAGGTTGCTTCAGCAGATCTTAACTCATAGCCAGCATTGTTTTCTATAGCCCCTCCCATTCCCCCACCTGTTTATTTTCTGTCAAATCCTAAACATTGTACCGTTTTGCCCATATATATTTCAGTATGAATCTATAATGTTAGGGTTCTTTTTAAAAAACCTAACAAATACCAATTATACCTCTGAAATTGACAACAAACCCTTCGGCATTCAGATCTCTATAGTTGTCTCCCAAATGTTACTATTTTACAGTTTGTTTGACTCTGCATCCAAATAAGGCCTATACTTGCATTTGGGTGATAATTCTCTTAAAACTCCTGTGATCTATAGGCTTCCTGCTCCTCTTCTTTGCATTTTACTTGTTGAGGAAACCAAATCATTTGTTTGAGAGTTTCCCGCATGCTGAATTTTGCTGGTTCTATCACTAGTGCTATTTCACACGTTCCTCTGCCCCTTATTTTTGGTTGGTCTGTTTGTAAACTGGCAGTTAGTTCTAGAGGCTTCAGCTGATTCCAGTGGGATTCTCATTTGAAGGCAGCTTCTTTCTGTGCTGGCTGAGTGGTCTTAGAAGGCTGGTTTCACATGTGGGTAGGGGGCAGAGCTGGAACAGAGCCCCATCGTGAACCTTAGACCACCTAGTGGCATTTGCCCTTGATTTTGTTTTTAAGTAAACCTTCTTAATTGAAGGACTGAAAAGTGCACCTGTCCTGGGTATGCAGTTCAGTGAGACTTCACAAGGCAAACCCACCCTGTAACTGCCAAATCAGGAACTAGGGCACCGCCAGCCTCCCAGCTGCCCCTCGGTGACCCTGCTCCGTCACTCCTCCCCAAAGGTCACCACCTGTTTCCTCCTCCGAAGGCTAGTTTTGCCCATAATTGAACTTTCTATAAAGGGAATTGTATACTTTGTTCTCTTTTTTGTTTTTAATTGTTATAATTGATTACTTTTGTAGTCTGTCTTGCATTTATAGCTTTTGCCAGCTAGCCTTATAGTATACCTATAAATTACATGGGTATCAGATTCTCTTTAGACTAACAGAATAGACTGACAGAATACACTTAACAGCATACTCTCTAGAAAGAGAAAAATCACAATTCAGATGAAGTAAGGGTCATGTTGAGGAATTGTTCACATAGTAAATATGAAAGTAGAAGTCCTCCTCTTGGATTTTCAGTTCCTTCTGTAGAAAATCCAGAAGTAGTACATATTCGTGGTGTCTTACTTCTTCCAGTGAGCTTTGTGAGAATTGTCCGTGCTGTTGCATGTGGCTGTAGTTTATTCATGTTCAATGCTGAATGGTATCCTGTTGTATGAACACACCACAGTTCATCCATCCTGCAGTTGGTGGGCATTTGTGGTGTTTCTGATTTGGGCCTGTGCTGAGGAAGACAGCCATGAGCATTTGCCAGGAGGTCTTTTGGTGAACATATGTGTACATCTCTGTTGGGCATTTACTTATGAGTGGAACACCTGCGTTGTTGGACATGCCTGTCTCCAGCTTTCATAGGTATAGCCAAGTAGGAACAAGGTGACTTTCAACTTATACCCCCACCAGTAGGGTAAGGGAGTCTTGTCGTCAGCCTTGGATTTTAATTTTGACATCCTTTGTAACGAGGGATCTCAGAGAGAACGTTTTAGGCAAATTTCCTACAGACGGCTTTCCCTCCCCACTCCCTCCTCCTCTGGCAGTCATTTTAAGATTCATAGTTAGTTGCTAGAATTTGTCCACAGAACTGTCTACTGGGAAGGGAATTCCTCAAAATCCTTAGTCCCAAGCCTCTTTTTAATGTACTCTTTGTAAATTGTCTCTTGTTGTTACTAGACCTTTCTCTCATCCTGTTCTGAAGTTCAGCCTCCACTTGGCTTGTGTTTGCCACCAAAGGGCCCCGATACCTGATTGCACTTGGGGCAGCAGCTCCCCGGGGGGGGGGCAGCTGGGCTGTTCACATGCAGGTGCGGGGATGGCAGGCCCGGAGTTCCCTTAGTACCCACGTCAACCCCTGGTCACTCACCCTCTGACGCTCAGAATTAACCGCCTTTGTATACACTGAGCTCCGTGATGCCATTAAAACCGAAGTCTGATGGTGCCGTACCTCTGCTCAGAACCCTCTGCTGGCTTCCCAGTGCAGGAAGCAAGTCAAAGCTGGCAGTTGTATTGACAGTTTGAACTGGGTAACTTTTGGTTGGGGGTGGGGAGGGGCAGCCTGTGTGTTGTAGAAGGTTTTGCAGCATCGCCCCTCGATGCCAGCAGCACCCCCTCCAGGCCTGATGTGGGCAGGGTGCAGGGCAAAATTGATGCCTGTTGAGAACTCTTGCTTCGTTATGATTAAAGACCCTACGTTGTTTGTTCTGCAGCCCTCCTCCCACTGTCCCCTTCTACTCATTCACTCCGGAGCTGCCTGCCCAGCTCTTCCTTGAACGTACCAGGCAGGCATCCACCTCTGGGCCTTTGTGCTTGCTGCTCATTCTTTCCGTGATGTTCTTCCCTGAGATACGCAGTCGGCATTGAACATCTTTATAGATTTGTTTAATTTACCTTTTTTAATGTCAGCCTTCCCCACTAGAATAACATCCCCAAAGGCAGAAATGTGTTTACCTGTTTTGTTCACTGCCTTATTTTTGCCAGGACAAAACCTGGCATACAGTAGGTGTTCACTAAGTATTTATTGATGGAATAATTCTTCGGTGAACTCTGATCAGTAACGTTGGCTAAGTAGGCCAAAGGTATGTTGTGTTTTTCTGTGCACCTCTTATCTCTCACACCTCTGAATTCTGAAAGTGGCTTTAGTCCAAAGTCCATTCAAAGGTGACAGCCAGGTAGGGCGAATCAGTCAGCCAGACCCAGATTCAGAGTTTAGTCATTTGCCATCAGTGTGACCCTGGGAAAGCCACTCATCCTCTGAGCCTTGGTTTCCTCATCTGTAAAAGGGGGTTAGCACCCGTCTCCCTTTCAGAGTTGTCGTGAGACTAAATTAGCACAGTGACGCGTTCCAGGTGCTTGGAAATGGACGCTATTTTGCTCATTCGGTCTGAGTTCCTAACCCATTAGAGTTCACAGAAAGATTCATCTGTTTCTCATTACTTGAGAACTTGAAACCACAGGAAGTTAAGGGGGTATAATGATTTCATGGTTTGCTTAACATTTGGTGGGGGGATAACAATCGGAAAATCCTGCCTTTTTTGAGGGCCTGTGTTTCCTTTTGAGCATTCTGTCCCTAAAGGGAAGAATTCTCTTTGTGTTTAGGTCATTGGGTTGAATCATGTGTGCCAGCCTGGCCTAGGGGCGGGTGCTGCTGTTTTTCTTCCCTCTGAGTGGCCGTGTGATCCAAGCAAGTGCCTGGGGGTATGAGGGAGTCTTCTACGTCCAGGGGGCTGTTTCAGGACCTGCCTTCGGTGTCTTTCAGAATCCTCCCTGGAAAAGGACAGGGAGACGCCCAGTCCCATCGACCCCAACTGTGTGGAGGTGGATGTGAACTTCAACCCGGATCCTGCCGACCTGGTCCTCTCCAGCGTGCCGGGTGGGGAGCTCTTCAACCCTCGGAAGCACAAGTTTGCAGAGGAGGACCTGAAGCCCCAGCCCATGATCAAAAAAGCCAAGAAGGTCTTCGTCCCCGATGAGCAGAAGGTAACCTGGCACCCTTTATAAGCAGAGAGGCAAGGTCTGCCCAAGAGCCTAAGGGCTGTCTGTCCTCTCGTTTGGTTTTACCTGAAGGATCCTCCTTCCTTGTGGGCACCATGTAGAAAACATGAGTCCAGTGCATGGAGCCAAGTCCTGCATCAGTTTGTAAGAAATAAAGGGAGTCTGGTGGTGTTTGGCCTCGCTGTGACTCCCTGTGGTTTTACTCTTTCCGTGCCTGGCCCACCAGCTGTGCCGATGCTTCTGCTGTGCTGGCACTAGCCCAGGCTTCGGGTGAGAGCTCACCAGGCCACAGGAACTGGCTTGAACAAGCCCTCGCTTTGAAGGACAAAAGATAGCTTGTGTGCGGCCATCCCCAGGGAGAGCCAAGCAGCTCTCAAGCCGTGGGTTCCGTAGGAGCCGTGGTGGGAGGGGCTGGTTGCTACACGGTTTTCTTCACAGGGAGGACCTTTCATTCAAGCTCTGGAGTCAGGGAGTCCTGGGTTCAAACCCCACTTTGCCATATGTGACCTTGCTTGCCTCAGTTTCCTTATCTGTAAAATGGGAATAACTGTACTGCCTCTCAGGATGTTTCTGAGACTGTAATAATAATGATAGTGGCGAACATTTATATGGCACTTGTTATAGACCAGGCACTCTCATAAACATTTTATATAAATTAACACTTTTAGTCCTCAAACAACCCTAAGACGTAGTTACTCTGATTATCTGCATTGTAAAGATAAGGGACCCAGGACATTGAACTTGCATGGTTCCACGGATTGTAAATGGCAGAACCGAGATTTGAACTCGGGACTGAATCGAGTCCAGGCCTTTTACCAGTACACCCTAAGGAGGCCAGTGTGTAGACAGCTCTCCATGCTGCAGCAGATCCCAGCAAGCTCCCAGCAAATGGGGTCTCCCTCCCTCCACCATGGATCCCACCTAGGGGCTTTGTTTCTTGGCCCACCTCCCCAGGGAAAGGTCACTGCCTCTCTGTCGGCCTTGGCATGTGCCAGCTCCTCCCTTGGGCCCCAACTTTAGTTCTGGCCACACCAGATGAATTAAGAGGGGAGGTGGGGTATGGGCAGTGGGTCCCTCGTGGGGAAAGACATGAGACCCACAGAGGGCACCCCCCACAGGATGAGAAATACTGGACCAGGCGCAAGAAGAACAACGTGGCGGCCAAGCGGTCGCGGGACGCCCGGCGCCTGAAGGAGAACCAGATCACCATCCGGGCAGCCTTCCTGGAGAAGGAGAACACAGCCCTGCGGACGGAGGTGGCCGAGCTACGCAAGGAGGTGGGCAAGTGCAAGACCATCGTCTCCAAGTATGAGACCAAGTACGGGCCCTTGTAACCCGTGCCCCCTGCCTGGACGGGGCGCTGCCTGCGCCTCAGGCCTCTGCCTGGGGGCTCCCTGAGACCCGCACACGCTGGAGACTAATGACCGCCAGCAGCCCATGGCGGCTCGCCTGCCCCAGGAGCATTCACATTGAAGCTTCTCATAACATGGCCAGAGCTTGTGGGACCTCCCTAGGGGCAGCCTCCTCATGGCAGACAACGCGGGAGCATCTCCGTAGATGGTGAGCCGGCCCAAGTTTCTCTTCCTAGGCATCCCTGTTGACTTGGAAGGTGACCTCGGGGGCGCTCAGGCTTTCCTTGGTCCTCCCTCCCCACCAGCGGGCGCTGCTGAGGGCCCTCTCTGCAGTCCTGACGCTGTTGCTCGCACGTCTTCTTGGGTGGCAGGTGCACTTCCGGGTGGGGTGTGCCTGTCACTCACCTGGCCTTCCCCAGAAAGCCTTTGAGAGGCACACCCAGCCCATCTTCTCAGAGGGGAAAGACTCACCAGCTCCTCAGTCAGTGTCTACAAGGGGGGCAGGCCTCAGGAGCGGGTTCTCTGCACAACCCAGCATGGGGCTGGGGCATGGGGCCTGTGGCAGAAACGCACCCAACTGTTGTTTTTGTGGCTTTGAGGTCTGACCTCTGGAAGCCAGAGCGTGCGCTGATGAGGGCTTCTCTCTGCATGTCAGCTGCCTTGGAGAAGACTCCAGGCCACTGTCTGAGCTCCAGTGACCCGTGCAGAGGGAGGTCTGTCTGTTTTCTCTCTCTGGGTCCCTCAGCAAGGCCCCTGGAATCTCGTTTTCCCTCTAGGCTGGGCCTCTGGGCCTGCTGTTTCTTTTCACCCAGTAACCAGTCTGACCCTGGATGGTAAAGGAAAACACCCCTCATCTAGGAAGCTTTTAACTTCCTGGACCCCAGGATGCAGCTTCTGCATGGTGTTTTAGAAAACTGGCCTCCACGGTCCCCTCCCACTGTGGGCACAAGAGCTGGGCACATTTTCTTGAGAAGTGCCCATTTTCTCTTTGCTGTGCTCCCTGATGTGGTCAGGCCAGGATCCGTCCTCCTTGCAGGTAGCCGAGGTGTCCCAGTCTCGTCTCAGGGCCTCTCTTCCTGGCCAGCCGGGCAGCTGGGTCGGGAGGTTGTAGTTGCCATGCAGCTCTTATGGGATAGAAGGCTCTTGGGACATTTACACGGACTGTTGATGTTTGTCCCCACACAAGTCTGGCCGTGGTGCGGAGGGATCCTTGCAGCTGTATCTTCCTCTGCGTCGCGGCCACTGCTTTCTCTTGTGTCTGGCTGGACTTGTCCTTTTCTGGATGATTTTTGGAGGAAATTCATGGAGCCTTCTGCCCTTTTTGGTCAGTGGGGCACCCCCTTGATGGGTGTGTGTGTTGGGTCAGGGCAGGCAGCCTGTGGTAAAGAGGAGTCGCAGGCCACGGGTGTGCTCTGTCATCCTCACCACTGGCTTTATTGACAGTGGTGGCTCAGAGGCCTGGGCCCGACCTCCAAAGACTTTTCATAAACACAGATGTTAAGGCCAGGGGAAGCCATCTCCAGGCCAAGGGCAGCACCCCAGGGGCCTGCCTCTCCGGGGGACTTGAGCAGGTTCCCCGAGGCCAAGGGAGGTCTCCCCCCACCCCTTCCTGGGCCCTTTCACTTTGTGGCTCATTAAAACCACGTACACACTTCCCACTCTATTGTAACCGCACACAGGGCAGTTGCGCCTGGCATGTCAGTGTCCTGCCCCGGGCAGCTTGCTCGTCAAGAGGGCAGCTCTCATTTTGTTATTGGTGGAAGAGCCTCATGCTTCAAAGCTCTTTGTTTTCTTTGGCCAGAAAGTGTCTGGTTGTGCTCTTCATACAAAGGATGGATACTTAACCCCTGGAGGGCGCCCATGTTCCAACCCATGGGTGGAATGACGGCCTGACGTCTCCTTTGTCCCACCTTTGGCCGGTTTGGTGCCCCCCTCCCCTTTTCTGCACAGGCAGCAGATGTCTGGTTCCTTCTCAGAGTGCTTCCTTTGGAAAGCGTGTGGCTGCTGAATTATTTTAGAAGAGCCCCCTTGAGTCAGGAGCCTGGCAGGGACAAGACAGAGGTGGCCTTGGAGGTTGACATTTTGGAGAAAAGGAGTGTTTGGGTCAGCTTGTCTCCTTCCCTGGCCGAAGAACCAAGACCTTAGGGGAGGGTGGTGCTGGCTCAGTTTCCACCCCAGGAGTGGGGGGAGCCTTGACGCCCTCCCAGACCCTCCCCATCTTAGGGTCCACAGGGACTGAGGCTCCTGGGCTCAGATTTTTGACATCTTCTAAAAAGTACTGGTGGCCACAGACGCTGACTAAACAGCTTTCCATGGGTTCCAGATGGGCGAGGAAGTGCCATCTGCCCCTTCCATGCCTCATGGCAACCTCAGAACAGACAGATCATGAGTGAACTAGATGGGGTGAGCATATGCATAAAATAAATGTATATCCAGGTGTACAGTTATGTATCTGAATAAAATACACTTATTTGGAGAGAGCGTGCTTTCCAGACAGATGGCAGCCTTGTGGAGGCCCCCGGTGACTTAACCTGGGCTGAAGGAAGGGGTTTGCCTATCTGGGTCCTGAGGTTGGGAGAGGCACTTGGCAGTGAACCCGGACTCTGGGTGAGCACCACCCTGCTGGGACGGGGCACTGGGACCCTGGGTGGGCAGCTCCTGCGGTCTCCGGGCGCAAGGCCGGGCGGCAGGAGTGGGCAGCAGTGGGGAAAGCCCCTTCATGCTGGCCGGTCTCCCAGCCCAGGCCCTGGGAGCCCTGCTCTGTGTCACACAAAGGGCCCAGGAGCCCCTGGTTTGCATTGCAAAGCCCCACCCTAGAGCGCCTTTAACATCTGTTAATTTAGTGCAATAAATTTTTCTAGAAAATGGCAAAGATGACTTCCAGGTGGAAATTGCTGTCTTATGGAGTTGGGGCTGTCAGAACACCACTTGGTTTTATTTTTCTAAGCACATGAGATATGTTGGAGTGTGTGGGGCCCCGTGTCCGCCCGGGGAGTCGGCCTTGCAGCCGGCTCCCTCTCCTTTACCTTAGCTGGGCGGAGGGGGCGAGGAGGAAACATATCCCTCCCTTCCGGAGCCCTCGGCCTGCTGTGCGTGTGTGCTGTGTGTGTGAGTGTGTCGCTGGTGGGCTGGAGTGATGTGGTGGGGAGGGAAGACGGGAATGTATCCTTTTAAAAGCAAAATTAAATATTTTGAGATGAGAGTTCAGGGGCTGTCTTTTCTGTCCCCTGTGCCTCCGTTTATCCTTTCTCTGCGTGTTGACCAGGCACGTAAGGGTCAAGCCAGCTTCATCTCATTAGGGCCCCACTCTCACCCCCTTCATCACCAGCAGGGACCCTTGGCCAAGCCACCTGTCCCGTCTGCACCTCAGTTGGAAGTCCTTCCTGCCTGCTCTCCCCACAGCAGAACCAAGGTGGTTTGAACAGATAAAAAGTGCTGTGCAACTGGTATTGAGACAGGAAGCTGCTTAGAAAAAGGACCCCAAACTGGGTTCATGTGATGGCCATGAGGTAGAAAAGAAGAAAGCAAAACAGCTGGGAGGGTGTCATCCTGGTGGGCCTTGACTTCCGCCAGGTCTTCTGTCACAGAAGACAAGTTTATACACCAACAGTGCTGCGGCTGGCGGGGAAGGTCCCGGGGCCTTGGTGTCCCTGCCCCCGCCCAGGGCTGGCCTGGCTTCCCCAGGGGCTCTCATGGTGGGGGGTGTGGAATTAGGCGCACCACCCTTGACCGCCCCTCTCTCAGCTCCCCTCCTCTTTACCCCTTCTCCCTCCCCCCAGCACCTGCTTCCTCAACGAGGACCTGCCTTCGCGCAGCAAGGACTGCCCCACCTGGCTCCCTGTGCCGCATGGTGGCATTGCTTGGGGTCTCTGGTTTGAGGTGTGGGTGCTTTGGGGTTTGGAGACCCAGGCTAGCAAGGCAGATTTTTTAAAATAGCCATTTTACAAGTGGGGCTCAGGCAAGGAGCAGCAGATCCAAAATTCAAACCCAGAGCAGGGGACAGGGTGACAGACTCCTGAAATGGTGACTGGGCTGGGGGGCTGTGGTGGGCCTTGGGGTCAGGGCAGTCACCCCCTCAGCCCTGAGGGCTCCCTGCTTTCGGCCCCTGATTAAGCCTCACCTTGGTCCCACCCCAGGGTTGGGAGGACCCTGAGTTGGGTGCTTGGCAGCTGAATCTCTTCAAGGTCACCGAGAGCGTGTTGTTACCCACTGAGTAGATAAGAAAACCAAAGTTTAGAGAAACTCCATTCAGCAAGTGCTTATTAAATGCCAGTTTTGCGTCAGTCCTGCCTTCTGCCCGCACAGCCTGCCAGGAGAGCTGGACAGATGTCAGACAAAAATAGAGGAGGGTGGGTTGAGGCCAAGGATGTGAGTGAGGAGACCTGGGAGCTGGGGGAGAGAGGTCAGGGAGGCCCCTTCGGGAGTGGCTCTCCAGAGGAGACCAGAAGGTGGGAGGACGTGACGCACCCCCAAAACTCCCACCTGAGACTTGTCACCTGGGCACCTATTCTCTCTGCAATGACTGTTGTCCCCACCACATTTTCTACTCGCTCTTGGTTCTCTTACTCAAAACAGAATCGTGCAGCCACGGGAAGGACGGGGCTGTGGACTTGAAATGTATCAACACCAGGGTCTCTGCTGACTGTGAGGCAGGGAAGAACACCCTTGAGGTCAGACAATCCCGGGTTCAAAACCTGCCTACACCACCAATTGGGGGTGTGTTCTTGAGAAGCTCACCCCGTCTCTGAGGAGCCTCGCAGGGCTGCTGGGGAGCTCACGTAAAGCTCCTGGTCCAAGGTAGAAGGCACTGACCAGCACTGAGATCTGTACCTCCTGTCCACTGGGGCTGTCTGCCACAGTCCAGCTGCTGGACGATGTGGGGTGCAGCTGTGTGACCTTGGGCAAGTTTCTCCACCTCTCTGAGCCTTTTCCTTCTCTGCACAATGAGGATATGGTGAGGCCATCCAAGGAGCTGCACAGTGTGTGCGTGTCAGACGCTGCAACTCGGTGCCAACTCCTGTCCCCTCCACTCCCCAGCTGCTCCCTGGGGGCCTAATTTCCAAAGTGGCATATGCCCCCTTCCTTGGCTGCACTCCTTCTCACACCTGCCATTGGCGGTGTCAGGCTGGCGCAGCTGGCAGCTCCTGACGTCAGCAGCTAATCCAGGAATGCTGCCAGCCAGAGACAGGAGTGGGCAGCAGAGGAAATCAGAAACAGGTTTTAGGGTGGGTGCCCCCAGCCCCCAGCCAGCCCTCCCTGTGAGGACACGCTCATCTTCTCCAGCAAATCCTCCCAGCCATGCAGGCTGGCTCTCGGATCCCCCAGGATTAGAGTGGGGCAGAGTGGGGGCCTTGGCTTTTAAGCCGTGGCTCAGTGGGCAGGAGCTGGAGCAGCCTGACGTGCCGCGGCACAGCTCTCCCCTCTGCGGAGGCCACAGGTTTCCCCACACTCAGCAGGGGCATCCGCTCCAGTCTGGCTCCTAAGAAGTCCATGCTGTGGGGGCAGAAGGACGCACCTGGCCCTGGCCCGCTGCCTCCAGGCCTGGACGGGCCTCACTGATGGAGGAGACGGTCCCACCTCACGGCACCCTAGGATGGACATCCCCACTGTGCCAGTTTGGATCTATTATGTCCCCCCAAAAACCATGTTCTTTAATGCAATCTTATGGGGACAGATTTGCTAGTCTTTTGATTAGGGTGAAAATGTTTGATTTTTTCCCTGGAGATGTGGACTCTGCCCATTCGGGGTGGGTCTTAATTAATCACTGGAATCCTGTAAGAGCTCACAGACAGAAGGAGCTCAGACCAGCTGAGAGACTTTGGGAGAGACATTTGCTGGCACTAGAGATGCCTGGAGACGTTTGGAGATGCTAGCCCAGAGACATTTTGGAGAAGGCAGTCTTGAAACAAGAACCACAGAACAAGGATCAGCAGACGCCAGCCACGTGCCTCCCCAGCTAACAGAGGTTTTCCAGATACTGTTGGCTGTTCTTCAGTGACAATATTCTCTTGTTGACACCTTAATTTGGACATTTTCATGGCCTTCGGAAAGTAAATTTGTAACCTAATGTTCCAGTTTGCTAATGCTTTTATAAAGGCGGTTTATTTGGGTACAAAGTTACAGTCTTAAGTCCGTAAAATGTTCAAGGTAAGGCATCAACAAAGGGTACCTTCACTGGAGAAAGGCCATTGGCATCCAGGAAAACCTCTGTTAGCTGGGAAGACACGTGGCTGGCATCTGCTTGCTCCCAGGTTGTGTTTCAAAATGATGTTCTCCAAAATGTTGCTCTTGGGGTGTTTTGTCCTCTTAGCTACAGCTGCTCTTCAAAATGTCACTCTCAGTTGCTCTGAGGTCCTTGTCTGTGAACTCCTTTATACGACTCCAGTGATCCAATTAACACCCACCCTAAGTGTTACCGCTAAGTGGGGTAACACCTCCATGGAAATTATCCAACCAAATGTTTCACTCACAGTTGATTGAGTCACATCTCCATGGAAACACTCAAAGAGTTCCAATCTAATCAACACAAATATGTCTGCTCCACAAGATTGTATCAAAGATAATGGTGTTTTGGAGGACATAATACATCCAAACTGGCACATCTAATAAACCCCCTTTATAAAAGCCAACCCATTTCTGGTGTTTTGCATAACGGCAGCTCCAGCAAACGGGAACACCCACTTTACAGAGGACCTTGAGGCCCAGGGATGTCTTGGGCAACTGGCCTGTGGTGTCACAGCTACTAACATCAGAGCTGAGATTCAAACCTGGTAACTCCTAAGCCCAGCTCCTGGCTGAGGGCTAGCACTTCCTCAGCCACTCCATGCTGGAAAGAATGCCCCTCCTTCCTGGGGGACAGAGGGCAGCCGGCCAAAGCTCTAGACCCGAGGCCTGGAGCACCGAGCCCATGCCCAGCCACCAGCGGTCAGTGGGGTACAACTGGCGACTGGCATGTAATCC
>PVKY010001650.1:0-30322 GCA_004027775.1 Bradypus variegatus | reverse complement strand
TCATCCATCCATACACTAGATAAAGGGGGTGTGATCCACAAGGTTTTCACAATCACACTATCACCCCTTGTAATCTACATTATTATATAATCATCTTCAGGAGTCCAGACTGCTGGGTTGGAGTTTGGTAGTTTCAGGTATTTACTTCTAGCCATTGCAATACATTAAAACCTAAGAGGTGTTATCTATATAGTGCATACTTTATTTTTGAACTTTATAAGTGAAGGACACATTTTTAAAAATCTCTAAGCCTAAAATAAACTCTAAAAGAAGAAAAAAAATCATAACTAAGGACCTGATAGAAGGGAGAGAAAACACTACAAAAAGATTAAGAAAAAAATAAAAAACAAACAGCAAAACAGTAGTTTTAAAGGTCAGGAAAATACATTTGCAATTCATTAACCCATGGCCCATATCCAGAATATATAAAGAACTCCTATACATCAACAAGAAAAAGTCAGAAAACCCAATAGGAAAATGGCAAGAGACTTGGACCGTCTGCTAACGAAAGAGGATATCCAAATAATCAGTAAACATGTAAAGTGCTCACTCTCATTAGTCATCAGGGAAATACAAATTAAAACCGCAGTGTGATGGAAAGGCTAAAATTAAAAAAGATTGTGCTTACCCAAGTTGGCAAGAATGTGGAGCAAAAGAACTCATTCCCTGCTGGTGGGATTGTAAATTGATACAAGTAATTTAGAAAACCACTGGGAGTGCCTCCTGCAGCTGAACCTACCCATGTTCCATGTCCAGGAGGTGACCTCCAGGTGTGCACCCAGCAGAAATTCATACCTGTGTACACCTAAACACATCGATGCTCCTTACCCCAGGGCCAGGCACAGAGGAGAATACGTTGAGTCTTTCCTTTCATGTAAAGTTCAAATCAGGTTAGAAGTCAGGAAAATGGTTACTGCTGGGGAGAGAGGGACGGCTGTAACAGAGAGGGGACCCTGGCTTATGGGTAGTGCTGTTTCTTTACCTGGTGGAAGCCACACAGGTGCATTCACTTTGTGAAAATCCAACAAGCATACACTTAGGATTTAGCATTTTTCTGCATGGAAGTTAAACTTCATTTAAAGAGTTTATTTTAAAAAGTAAAAGAGGCCAAGGGTCATTTTATTAGCTATGGCTATGTAATTGCAGATATTCCAGGAAATTCATTAAAAACATGGTCTAGGAAAAAGATGATGTAATGCTGTTAGAACATCACTCTGAGAAAACGCCAGCAACTTTAGCGTTGGGTAAAGTTGCAAGGCTAGGGCAGCACTGGCAGGTGATGGCAGAGTGAGGTGGGGGTGCTCCTGTCGGCAGTAACACTGTGGGGGGCCTGCGTGGGGGGCAGGAGCAGCTGCAGGCTCCCATTCCCTTAGCCAACACCTGAACAGGAAATGTACTCCCAGCTGGGGCGGGGGCAGCACGTGGAGAAGAACGTGCCCCCCTCCTTGCCCTAATTACAATCGGAAGCCCACTGGGACCACTTCAGCCTCCCGGGGCACATGGCCTTGTTTCCTTATTTGTTTCCTTGGGCTTGCTAGATCAGCAAAGTGCACCAACTGACTCTATCAAATCCATTAAACCAATGGCCCCTACAGATGCACCAGGGTCAGCTTTACATCTCGGACCAGAACTACCCATCTCCCCTCCAACGGAACCCGCAGGGGCTCAGCTGTGCTGGTAGCCAGCCTGGGACACCCGCAGACAAGGGCAAGGAGAAGCACAGAGGGCTCAAACTCCTGTGGGACAGAGGATGGAGCTGACCTGAGCTGAGCACACCCACTGCCTGCTTCCACAGTCACCTTTCAGATGAAGCCACCCTTCCTCCAGGAAGGAGCCACTGAGGGCCAGAGAGAGGTGGTGACATCTGTTAACAAGGCTCCCGCCAAGGGGAAGATGACACAGCAGTGGGAAAGAGAGAAGTCCTGGATGGGTGAGGCCATGGCCTTTCCATCTGGGGGTCTTTGGGCCTCCCTGGCTGCAGGACAGATGGGAGAGGGCCCACGGGGGTCCCCAGTCCCTGGGTCTCCTGGGACATCATAGTCTGGCCTGTTGCTCTGGGGGGCCAAGGTGGGTTGTACGTGGCCTGGGCCCAGAACTCAGGTGGGCTCAGTGGAGTCAGAAGATTCTGTCCTGGGGACACAGAGAAACCCCTCAACACCCCGTAGCCTCTGACCCCACCTCAGTTAAAGGGGGCCGCAGGGGTGGTCTCCTTGGGGCCTTTTGGCTCTGAACCCATTGACCTCACAGCAGCCTAAGGGCTGGCACGAAGTTCCTGACATTTTCGCCATCTCTCTCTGTGTGGGCACCCTCTGCTTCTATATTCAATCCCTGTCAACAGAATGCAACACCAGTTGTGGGGGACAAAACACACCCCATAGAAAGTATTTTTCACAGTGTTTCAAAAATTGGCTGGAATTGGGAATTGGGATTCTTGCTGGGTTTATGAACTCTGAATCATGTTCCAGGGACCTTTCTAAGGGCTGGTAATAGCTTTGCATAATGGAGACACTCCCAAGCTTGGTGGCCATCGCAACTCTAATGGTGCCACTTATAAAAGAGTTTTTAATTAGGCAGTGTTCACTTACTGTGCAGTATTATGCTTGGGTCCTAATCCTTTGAATTCAGTGGCTAATCATGAAAAATACCTCTTGCTGTTCTCTGGATTGGTTCTGTTCTTCACAGATCTCATTTGGTTTTTTTATAGAGAGGTATTGGGATTATACAATATTTATGTAATAGAGTGCCGCTGGAAATCCAATAGGTAATAGGATAACTAAGGGCTACTTCTTGAAAACACTACTTTTCCACAGTTATGACTTTTCTAATTTTAAGAAAGCAGCAAGGCTCAAATTATTTTAGATTTAAATCTATAGATCACTTAATATTGCCCAGTGTTACAGAAGAGCATGAAAGAGAATGAAAGGGTTTCTGGTTCAACTTCCTTGCTTTACAGGTGAGGAAACTGAGGCACAGAGCTGTGACGTGCTTTTTCTAGGTGCATGTTTCCTGAGTGGCAGCACAAGGCCAGGTTCCAGTCCTGAGACCCAGCCCGCGGGAGCCCATGGATCAGGAAATGTCCTTTAGTAACCTCTCGGCTTCATCTCCAAAGATAAAGCTTTATTTACAAAGGCTGCTGTCGGGAAGCGTGAGTATACTTCTAAGCCGCTTCCTGTTGCTTCATGCCTTTTAAAAAGATCAATACCGTATCTTCTCTTTGGTGTGTTTGAGAGGATAAAACCAGCTGAGGTCAGAGAGCAGAACACTTTTGCTGAATTAACCACGACCTGTTGGAATCCCACTACATAATCTGCGCACAACAGAATGCACCAGAATGCTGTTTTTCTCCCAGGAGAGTGGTCGTTGTGACAGAGGCTCTTGGCTGCCCAGGCCACCTGCTGGGCAGTTCTCATGAAGAGGGTGGGTCCAAGCGTCCTCCTTGGGCGGCAGCTTCCGAGCTCCCTGTCCATGGGCGGCTCTGGTCAGTGGAGAGGTGGAGCTGCCACACTGGATGGAAGCTGACTCCAGAAGGCTCCGAACCCCCCTTCACAGGTGGGATTCCAGGCCCCGTGGCCACCCCAGCCAAACTTCCGTGCACATTTGCAAGTTTTGCAGGTTGCCCTTTTCTAACATGAAGAGATGATAATAAACTCAGAGGCGGGCCCCTCTGCTGCAACAGGGCTGCGAGGACATCAAAGACCCATACCGCCCCGATTCTTGCCATCAGCCTGGAGGACGCTGGGTCTGCTCTTTGAAGAGTGTATTTGACATATTCACTCCACATTCATTTATTCTCCTTTCCTGCAACATTTTTAATCATTGTTCCTTCTTCCTGCTTCAAGTTCAGCTGAGGTCTGACTGAGCAGCAGGATTCCTGGATTCTGCCCCTGCAAAGCTGGGTGTGGGTCCCCCTGGGTGGGGGCAGGTGGGGAAGCAGCCCTGGGCACCCAGGAGCATGTGTCTACTTCCCAGGGGCAGGAACCAGCCCTCCAGAGCTTCACCGAGCACAGGCCTTGGGCACTTTGACTGTGGGGAGCGTCAGAGGTCACCCTACTCAGCCCCCACATTTCAGATGAGGAGAGAGAGACTCTGAGCGGGTTCCCAGCATCCTCCTGCTCACAGACAGATCAAGTGACATGACCGGCCTGGCCCTGGGCCACAGCGCTGAATGTCCAGGGCTGGGAATTGGGGCTAGGGCTAGGGGTCCACACAGCAGAATTCTCCCTCTGCCCCGGGGGAGAGCAATTTGCCATGGCTTTCATTTCTATCTGCCCCTAAAGTCTACAACTAGAAATTTCAAAAAATACCATGACAGTTTTCTCTTTTAGAAAGTGGTCACTGTGCCCAAGCAAGCACTTTAAAAGCCCCAGGGAAATGCCGAGTGGTGGGGACTAAGGCCCACCTCGGGGGCCAGCTGGGGAAAGCAGAGGCTGTGGGGTTCATCGAGATCACCAGGACAGGCTGGGAGCCTCTCCAGGCCAGGGCGTCCACAGCTGCTGGCCACTCCTGCCCACCCCAAGGACTTGTGGGCTCTGGGAACACCCCCGGGGAGCTCTGACCAGCTGGTACTTAGCTGTGCCTGAAGCTGCTGGCACACTTGATGGAAGGCAGTTCTTTAACATTGGTGCAATTCTGCAAGAAGGAGGCAGAGACCTGGGGAGTGACGAGACCCCCTGGGTCACCCGGCTTTGGGGGGAGTTCCTGGCATTACCTGGGAACTTTTGTCTGCCGCCTGTTCCTTCGCCTCCCCTCTAGGCTTGCATGCAGAGCCATGCCACTTACCGATGACAACTGCAAAACAAAGGTTTCCAAGCTCACAAGTGTGATTAGTTCAGGGCACTATGAATATATAGGTACGTGTGCAATGTGAAGATTGATGCATGGTGTTATGGGTTGAATTGGGCCCCCCAAAAGTCCTAACCCCTGGTACCTGTGACTGTGACCCTACAGGAAATAAGGTCATTGCAGATGGGTTGAGTTATATTAAAATGAGAACTGCCACCAATCCACTAGGACTGGTGTCCTCATAAGAAGGATAGAACAGACACCAGGGAGAAGACCAGGGTACAGGGAGGCAGAGACTGAAGTGCTGCAGATGGATACCAAGGATTGTCAGGAGACACCCCAAGTTAGCAAGAGGCAGGGAAGAGGAGGCTCCCCCACAGGTTTCAGAAGCCCGGCCCTGCTGACACCTTAATTCCAGATTTATAGCTTCCAGACTGTGGTTTCAAGTCGCCAACTTTGCAATACTTTGTTACAGCAGCCCCAGAAAACTAAGACTTTGGTCACATGACCCTTGGCTATCGCTGATGAGCTAATGCTTGCAAGTGAAGCTTGTCTCGTTAAAATCACTCATTATACCTTATCAACTTACTTCTTTAGCCTGTTGATGGAGAATAAGAACAAGATAGCAAAGCCAGTGACTCTTCATGAGAAGCAAAAGTGATACGGAGATGTTTTTCCTTTTCCCCAATGCTTGAGATCTTCATTAGAAAGGGAGAGAGAAAGGAGTAGAATTATTTTATTAAGATGCCCTGTCCATCATTTTAATTAAAAGTGGGAATTTTAACTAAAAATTCTCAATTATTCCTCTTTGAAACACGGGGTGTTGGCTTCTAGAGGCCGAGTTTTTTGGCATTTCATTCTTGACATTTGCATGTAGACAATTTGCAAAGGGTAAAGCTATAAACCAAATTGACCACTACTTGATATTCCAAGTGGGGTGAGTGACCTTTTCCAAGGATAGGGGCACTCAGGGGGGAAGATGGGCTTCGCTCTTTGGAATCCCAGGCTATGGATAATGCATCTCTTACACCTTTGAATTGCCTTCTTTGTAAATTCCTTGAGAGAATGGACTTTGGTGATGAAGAAATGTCTTCTGTAATTCATAAATAAGAGCGCATACACCACCACATTGCATCCGTACTATGACCACAGCTGCCTGCAACCACGGTGGCACTTGGCCACCCTGCGAGCCACTGCCCACACTTTCAGATGTGAAGATGCCCTCGGACAGCTGGAAAGTATGGACTCAACATCCTGACCAAGGTCTTCCCAGGGGGTAGCTTCCTCCTACAGATGTGCCTGGAGCAGTCACCCCATATTTCATTTCTCCCCTTCTCCTCTCTAATGACATGACACAAGCAGGGACCGGCATCCATACCCATCTGCACCCACCACCATCACCACAATGGCCGATGGCAACTTTGTCAGAAATCCAGGCTATCTGACCACTGGGCCAACAATGTAACTTACCGGTCAGACAAGGACATTTCCAAGAGCCAAGGTGGCACTAAAATTGTCATTGTTATCACATTAAAGTGTAATTTTTGAAATATTTATTTATTAACCAACAAATCAATCACATTATGTTGATGTATCC
Source organism: Bradypus variegatus (assembly GCA_004027775.1). Classification (NCBI taxonomy): domain Eukaryota; kingdom Metazoa; phylum Chordata; class Mammalia; order Pilosa; family Bradypodidae; genus Bradypus; species Bradypus variegatus. Next base: position 23,943 of record PVKY010001650.1, on the reverse strand, counting down.
GTAAAATAGTTCTATTAACAAATGAGTTTCAGAAACAAAATCCTCACTAAAAAGGCCATATCTGTGTTAATTAAAGCAAAATAAAAGTAAAATCCTTTATATAGGATACCTGAATATTATAAAATAACATAAGCAGGTTATTCTTGAAATAGTCTCATACTTACTTTAATCTGTTTCTTAACCATTTCTCTTTCCATAAAATTTCTTTTTACTCTTTTATCTTTCTCATCTTCTAATAAAATTGCAATCTTCTACACGTTTTCTTTGTGGTTAATAAATTTGAAATTGCAGACACCATCAAACGATTCTTCTCTGCTGACCACATATGTTTAATTGATAAAATATTCTCTCTATGGATACTGAGATATCAAGTAAGCTCAGGTTATTTTGCTAAACAGGAAATACTCTTCATTGTATTTTTTCATATACAAATGTGAAAATATTTGAAGCTAAATATTTTCACAGATTCCATTCATATTCTTTCATTCAAAGTACACTTCTTTACATATTTGCAATATGAAACTTGTCAAATAAATTTATCTATTATTTATGACACTTTTGAATGTTTCACCATATTTAGACCCTACAAAATTGTAAGGCATCTCAATTTAATTCCATTTTGTTATAGAGTATAAATTTATCCAATTAAAATAGAGGCTTTTCAAAATATTTTCTCCAGAACTTGAGATATACCCAAGCACAACTACAGTTTTGAAATCAAATATTTACTGGAGCTTGTATCACTTAACATGTTCAGTTACTCCTTTTGCTTTTGACCCATTTATATTTTTTGCAATAGCTGATAAAATTGGTTTTAATTCAACCATCTTGCTATTTTTCTGTTTTTCCATCTGATTTGTGTCCCTCCCTACTTTTATTCAGGTGCTTTTTGATTATTCCATTCTATTGGATATATAGAGATATACATCTTCATATTTTTATTTCAGTGGTTGCCTAGAGATTGCAATATGCATGCATCCTTGATATAGTAACTATTTTCCACATCCAAAGCAATGCAAGTGTGATTGTCATGGAGGTGCTCTGTAGGTTCAAGAGAACCTGTTGCCAGGAGCACAGTAGGGGTGGCCTCCAGCTGCTGCTCCTGCAGATGTGCTACAGCATCGTGCCAGGCCAAGCTCCGCCCCAGCCAGGCTGCTCCCACCATGAGGGAGCATGGAGGGAAGGCAGAGCTGGCTCATTCCTGCCCCTCTGGATGCCGCTGACAGGTAGTCTTTGCTTGGGGATCCCCATCCACCTGCTGAGATGGGCAAGACTTTCTTGGAGCTGCACTGCAGCCTGAGGCTCTTCCTGCCCCATCCTTGCTCCTTCGCTCTCTTCTTTCACAGACGTTAGACCAGCATTACAGTCCAGTGAATTCTTCATTTTGGGTATTGTATATGTCAGTTCTGAAATGTCTGCTTGATTTTTTTTTAAATAGATCTCAATTCTTTATTGAAATTCTCCATGCTTTATTTTGTAAATCTTTTTTCTCTACTTTCTTTAACATATTAATCATTGCTATTTAAAGACCTTGTTTGCTAACTTTGATGTCTGAGTCATCCATGAGTCTGATTTTCTTGTCTATGGATAAAACATTTATAAAGGGAGACATTATTTTCCTTCAAAGGGTAAATTTTCTAATGTGCTTTCCTATATTTTGATGATTGCATTCCTTCCAGTTTCTTTCTGATGTGGTTTCTCTCCAGTGCTTTGAAACAGTTATTTTTTAAAATAATTTGTTTAGCTTTTATAATTGTTATTGGCAGGACGGTTAAAGCAACAGAGGCTACTTCATCATGATTGAAAACTAAACTCTCCCTTCCTTGATTTTAGATAGATTTCAATGCCTTCTTGTTTAGGGTTTTGCTTTCAATAATTGTACTTGCTAAAAGCTTCAAAAGCTAAAGTTCTTTGGCACTTCATCCAGTGGGTACTTTAAGGAAAAATTTTTAAGTGGCTTTTAAAATTAAAGTGCCATTAATAGCACTGTAAAACATTTAGGTTGATTTACAGAACTCATTCTTAAAATTACATTTATTATGGACAACAGAGAGAAAAAATGTATTGCCATTACATGCATTATTTATTCAACATAAGTTTCATCACAAAAATGTTTTATAATTTGCTTATTCTAACTGCATATGCACACATACATATATGTTCTCATATGTATATGTATATATATGATTGTAAAGTTTTATGGCTAGAACTTTACTTCAGTTGGTTGACTATCATAGCTCGTTTGACAAATTTATGAATTATGTTTGCACCATAACTAATTCCAAATTACATTCCTTACACTTCTTAGTTTAGCAAGTGCATTGCTCTTACCACAATTCTGTGTTCCACCAAACTTCGTATTTATATTACCACTGCCAAACAACTAACTTTATTTCAAGGCTGTATTTTTTGACTGAATGGCATTCACAATAATATCAGATGTTTCCCCTTCAAGAGATTACTTTTCCAAGGGTTTACTGTGATTCCTGAATTAAATTTTTTAAAAATCAAATGTTTTATTAGAGTTAACTTAATGGGTTTTTTGTTTGAAGTGTGTGATAACTCTGACTAAAAATGAAAACTGCTGACATTTTTTATCTGTTTGAGAAAAGTCTTTCCACTCATGGAGCCAACACATTAACCACTTTTGCCTCACTTTTCATGCATATGTATGAAAACTTGGAATTGAATATGAGCAAAATCAGTTTAGGGGGGATCAAAATGAAAAGTCATGCTTCACAGAGCGTATGTAGGTGTACTTTCTGCATCTGCATTACAGTATGATTTGGGGGGGAAATTTTTTTATTAATAATGATTAACATTTTAAAGTAGATGCTGATACTTTTTTTTAGCAGATTTGAGTCTTCTGATTTTCATAAATTCAGGGTTGTCTTCATGACCCCCATGGTGAATGGTAAATTCTTGGAGGAAATGCATGTTCCATGTTCATCAATTTGTTAAGAAACAAATGTGTACTTACTTTTCAAAAAAAATCAAGTATGCACTTTTTAAAACTTACTATGCTAAAAGGTTTCATTGCAAATTTAAAAAGCATTACCAAATAATAAATTTAAAAAATTGTTGAGATTTCCCCCATTACAAATGGCGAAGCCACTGAAGCCAGAGCCTGCACTTGTTTCCATGCTTCCCCACTCAGTAGTCTGGGGCATTGGGGGTCTTACAGGCCATGGAACAGTGGTCTGGGATGCCAGGAGGTACCCCCTGCCTCTCTCCCCACCACCCAATGAGAAGGGCTGAGCTCACACCTGAGCATGGCCCTCCACCTTAGATGTGAGCACCTGGGTGCTTTCTTGGGAAAGGATGTCATCCAGACAGGTGTGGGGGCAGAGAGGTGGGCAGTCACCTATGTGTTTCCTGTTGAATCACATGTTGACGTGGGAACTTGGGTTTGCACACAAGTGTGTCCCCACATCTGGGGAGACCAGGGCAGAAGTGAGGAGCACAACGCTGAGGTCTAGCAGACCTGCTGTTTCAAGGTGACCGTTAGCAGCAGTGCTTTGTTGAAATGAGAAATCGTGGGCAAAGGCACCACCAGATGTGGCTGTGGGACTCAAGCCATCGAGGCTGTCCAGGGCACTCTGGGATTTGTGGTCAGTGACTCCCAGCCAACCACAGTACCTGGTCTTCTCCTGGCCAGGAAGGAGCAACTCCAGGTCCCTGCCCCCACCCCTATATGCAGATGGACAAACAGAGCCCATTGGCCCCAGGGTGGTGGGAGAGTGCACCCATCATCCTACCTGCCCCCAGCCCGCGTTTGCCCAGTGGATGCCGTGGTAGGGCTTGAAATCTCATTCTTCCCCAATCCCTGCCCCAAACCCAACTTTTCACAGCATCACAGCCACCGCTGTGCCTGGGGACCCCGGATCTCAGAGCAGCATACCCCTTACCCAGCGCTGCACAGAGCCTTAGGGGCACCTCTGGGGAAGCTTCTCTCTGAGCACTCTGGGAGCTGGAGGACAGCTGCCCAGGCCCCTTGGGGCTGGACCCCCTGCATCCCAACTTCAGCTCACCCTCTCCACACACCAGCTCTCTTTGCTTTGCCCCCCAGGATGCCTGGCCCTCAGCCCCTGTTCAGTGACCCAGCAGCTTGACCAGGATGGGGGTCTGGATGGTGAGGGAAGGCAGTCGGGGGGCTTAGGGGAAACCACCATCAGCTCCAGTACGACTGAGAGATGAAGATGCAGAGTCGGATGCAGGCAGGTCTGGGCAGAGCCCTTATCCTGCCAGCCCTCGTGATGTGGCCTGGGGACCCCTCCCGGGACTCGACAGAGGCTGGAGTGCGAGCTCCTGGAGCTCTTGCACAGTTCGCACTGCTTCGCCAATGTGTCGTTCACCACTGGATCCCTAGTGCTCGAGGTTGTTTCTGGACCATGCAGAGGCTGAAGGAATGAAATGTGAGCCCTCGCCTCTGATTGCTTCTGTGCTGCCCTCACTTGAGCTCTCAGGGTCACCTCGCTGTGTGCTCTTGCCCCTTACCCAGCCGTGCTTGATAAACACCCCAGATGGATGATCAGCCTTGCTTTTGACTTGGGACCCTCACTCGCCCCGGGCCCCACACTGCCCGTTGCCAACCTCCCAGGTGCTATGTCCAATGCCCAGCACCTGAGCCCTGGTCCCATGTCCTGGGCTCCCACCTCTCCAGGACGTGGTGGCTGTCCCGCTGGTGCTGGTGGGAGAGAAGGAAAAGTGCTCACCTTCACTTCTCAGGCTGACCCTCTCACCCCTGGGATGTGGGCCTCTGGACTCATGAAGTTTCTTGGATTTTTCAGGCATCGGCACTGCCTGCTTGCTCTGGCTTGGACAGCCTGCCACTATGGGGGACATTGCCGACATTATCATCTGGCCCCACCTGAGCTCTCCCGACTCTGCTTCTGGCCGTCCGACCTCCTGAGCAGGGAGAGGGTCTGAGTGCTGCAGAGGGCGGAGCGGGGAGAAGGCTTGGGAGCTACATTTGACCAGGCGGTGCCAGCCCAGGGGGCAGGAGGGAGACAGGGGGACGGGGTCAGCCACGGCCAGTGGTTGAGCTAGTCGCCGCTGAGTGTGAGAACTTGCCCAGGCTCCCGGGACTGTGCCCTGAGAAACGACATAGACTTCACCTTTGAAAGTCGGGGGGCCCAGGGAAGATGTAGCCACCAGCTCCCATCCCCCATTAGTCACCCCTGCTCCTCCAGGCTGCACATGCCTGGCACCCGCAGGACTGGGAGGGCCTTATGCTTCTGTACCCACAGGGATGTGGGGGCGGAGGTGAGGGGCACCGTGGAGTCGTGCCCGCAGAGCCTACAGAGTCCTGTACCCCAGGGGAGCAGTTAGAGGCTCTGGAGGGGCTGTGACAGGGTCTGCTGCAGCCTGACACAGCAAGGAGAGAAGGGGTGAGGGTGAGGAGGTGCTGGGGAGGGGGGCTGCAGACAGCAGGGGCCACCACCTCCCTGGGTCTTGGCCAAAAGGCTGTTTAAATGAGAGCAAGGACCCTAAAAAGGAGAACACAGGCCAGTTTCAAAGGGCGGCCAGAGAGGGAGCCCCTTCCAGGGAATGAGCTGGCCTAGGGGTGGGCGGGGGGCTTTGCCCCATCGCCACAGCCCTCACAGATTCTGTGTTTGGAAGAGGGCTGGGGGGGCTGGGGGGGTGGCCTTTCAGTGAGAGCAGCCAGACCTCACTAGAAACCCCCACACCACCACCCACCCACACATCCTCAGCCCCTCGCTGGGCCATGTAGCTAAAGACTGCCCATCTGCCAGCTGCTGGGAAGGCCACACTGGTCACCATGGGAAACCGTGGAGCCAAGGGCCTGGCCATAGTCAGGGCTTGGTAAACTGGCCCCACAACCCTGCAGCCCCTGCCCCCTGGAGCCCTAGCTCCATGTCACACTGGCTGAGTGCAGGGGTCCTGTGCACGGGAGCTGGGGGCAAGCATGCCCCTCCCCTGGAGCCAGCACTGGCTGCTGACCATGGCCACGCCAAGCCAGGCCTCCAGCTCCCAGCCTGGGTGCATGCCACCCTATCGCAAATACCATCAGAAACAGCGGTTTTCTTCCTCCTTTTAACATCAGAAGAGAGCCCAGTCCTTGACATGGGAAATGTGTTCCTGGACTTCCAGTCCAAAGGCAGGCCGAAATTCAATCTGGGAGCCAGGGGAAGCGATTGGGCTGCAGGCCCACCCAGCTCACGGTGACCCTTCCCTGGGGCTGGGGTGGGAGGGGGTGCTGGCAGGAGGTGAACGGGGGGCCCCTGGATGCCATCCTCTCTCCTAGTCTGGGGCACAGAAACCACTACTGGCTGCCACGTTTTTGCCGTGGCCCCCTTGGCCTCACGGAATGGGATTCCAGAACCAGCAGCAGCTTTGGGCTCACCCACATGAGAAACGAGAGGTAACATGGGCACTGTGACAGGCGAGAGGGCATCTATCACAACACACAAAGCAGCCCAGTGCTGTGAAAACCAGAAGACAAGGAGGAGCAAGCATGGAACCCAGCCAAGAGCATTCCAGAATGCAGATGGGGGCCCATGGTGGGGTGACGAGGGGGTTATGTGTGTGACCATCGAGAAGCAGGCCTGGGTCTGCTGAGGCCACTCTCTTCCACCACCCAGAGTCTCCAGAAGGCTCTGGGCTCAGCCTTCTCATCCGAAGGACAAGGGAGTCAGTCGTTTCCCAACTCCTGTGGTCACATTCCAAAGGGTGGGGTGGGAGGGTACCCTTGCTGCCGGGTCCACAGAAGGTTCTGGAAGAGTGATCTTGTGGGGTACAGCTTGTGGGCAGTGGGCATAGAGGACGGTGGCCTGGAGCATTGCAGCCTGGCAGTGTGCAGTGCCCCCGCGTGGGATGGCCTTGCAGGAACCGGGGGTTAGGGGGTCAGCCTGACCTGTGGGTGGCCCGAGGGTGTTCAGCAGTGAGAAGCGCTCAGGGGGGATGTGGACTGGGGATGGTATGAAACAAAGTACAAGAAAAAGACCAGTAGACCCTCGCTTTCACGTGTGTGTGTGCTTTTAGGGTCACTGTCCTGAAACCGGGTGACTCCGCAAGGGGAGAAGCCTCCAGGTCTGCCGCCCACAGGGCTCTCAACCAGGGCTTTGCATCCTGCTGAGCTTGGAACTCAGCTGGGCCCTCTTGAGCCCAGGAGCCCCTTCCCCAGTCTGACCTATCAGGGCTGACTCTCTGCAGAGCACAGGGCCAGGCCCAAGAAACACCGAATCACAGCCTGTGAGCCTCAGGGGTCATGTGGCCCTCCAGACCTTCCTGTTCATTTGAGGGGAAACCAAGGCCCAGAGAAGGGAAGTGCTGTGTCCCAGGAACCCTGGTTCAGAACTGAGCTGGGACCCCGCGCCCAGTCCCACCGCATAGGGGGTCCACGGGGAAGCTCCCTTCCCTCGCCCGGGCTGCAGCCTCTGGCCCACATTGCATTGGTCATGGCACCTGCCCCTGGGGCTGCGGGGCACAGCCAGTGGGTCGGGGGTGCAGTCCCAGATGGCGCAGGCATGCAAGGGTGCTCCATGAGCGTCCTGACTGCTGCCCTCGGACCCCACTTCCAGGCTCACAGCTCTGCGCTCCGCCCCAACCCTCATCCCAAACACAAGAGCTCTTGCCAAAGACTCCAAACAAGTGCCTGTTACCAGGCCACCGGTTTTCTAGGTTCAACCTGCACAGGCTCTGAAGCTAACCCAGTGTGATGGTTGGTTCATGTGTCAACTTGGCCAGGTGATGGTGCGCAGGTGTCTGGTCAGGCAAGCACTGGCCTAACAGTTGCCACTAGGACATTTGTGGCTGGTTAATAAACCAGAAGGCTGGGTTATTAAATCATCAGTCAACTGGCTGCAGCTGTGACTGATCACATCCATGGAGGGTGTATCTTCCACAATGAGAGAACGCAATCAGCTGGATTTGATCCAATCAGCTGAAGACTTTTAAGCAAGACAGATAGAAGATCTTGATTTTTCTTCAGCTGACCAGCAAAGCGTTTCCTGAGGAGTTCCTCAGACGCCCTCATTGGAGTTGCCAGTTCACTGCCTGAGGAGATCATCAGACATCTTCATTGGAGTTGCCAGTTTGCTGCCTGCACTGCAGAACTAGGAGTCGTGCATCCCCATAGTTGCATAAGACACTTTTATAAAATCTTTTCTTTAGATATCTCTTGTTGATTCTGTTTCCCTAGAGAACCCTAACTAATATACCCATCTAAGTCCATCACAAGGATGATAGCAGAGTGCTGCACTGGTTTAACTCAGCTCAGTGTCACAGCTCTTTGCTCATGCATTCATTCAACAAACCTCCGCCCTCAGTCCTGAGAACAACTCCGTCTGCATCCTCAACTTGAAACTCAGGAAATTGAGGACCAGAAGGTCCATGGGAGTATAAGTACCTGTTATGGATTAACCAACATCCCCAGCAGAGATGCGTCCAAGCCCCAGACTCCTGTCCTGTGAGTGTGAACTCATGTGTAAAAGAGCCCCCACCCTGGCTCCCTGACCTGCTTCTTTAACTCCTGCCTGGAATCCCGGCGCACAAGTCTGCTCTGCTTGGGGGGTGGGTGCCATTGGGATGCCCTTGCCCTTGCCCCTGGGGGCTGCCCTCTCCTTCCTTCCAGAACCCAGCAGGCCTGGTGTGTGAGAGTGGGTGCTCTGTGTGTGCTCTGCATCAGTGTCTAGGTCTGCCAGGACAGGGTCCACAGACTGGGTGTCATCAAAAAACAGAATTAATTGTCCCAGTGCTGGAGACCGAAAGTCAAATCAGGGTGTTGGCGGGGTGGCTGCCTTCTGGGGTGGGGTACTCTGTCCCATACCTCCGTCCTCGCTCCAGTGGCTGCCAGAGCCCGTTGGCTTGTGGGCGCCTCTGCCCAGTCCCTGCCCCATCCTCACACAGCCCCTCCTCTGCATCTCTCTCTCCTCTTCCTCTGAGGACATTTGTCCTTGCATTTAGGAGCCACTCAGAACCCAGATATCCATCTGGAGTCCCTAACCAGTTACCTCTGCAGGGACCCCATTTCCATATTCTGAGGTTCCAGGTGGACATGAATTTGGGGGGGGCACTCTTCAACCCACTGCATACCTTGTTTCATTTAATCAAAGCACACACAAATTTTATTAGCCTCACATTTTGAAGGTGGGAGAATTGAATCATGGAAGGTTGTCACTGGACTGAGGGCAGCTGGTCAGTGACAGGGACTTGGACACGGGTCCTTCAGCCAGTTCCGGGGCAATGTGCACTCCAGGCACTCAGCAGAGGCTGGAATAAGGAGGGGAGGGGTCCAAGAGCCCACATAAAAACATAAATCTGAAACCCCAGCGGCTGCCACCAAGCCCATCTCAGCAGCCATGGCTGATTACGGGTCTCATCTTTCAGGATTTTACTCGACATTTACAGCAAGCCAAGCTCAAACACGAACAACCATGGTACAATAAAAGGAACAGAATCTCCATTAGGAAAGTGCTGTGGTCCGTGGTAAAAGTGAGGGGCTAAAGGCTCCTGCAGCGGTAAGGCTGGAAATAGAACAGGGTGGCAATAAAAAGTATCTGTAGTCATTTCCCCACCGTTATAAACCTTCAGTGCATTTCTTAAAAATTAACAAGGCTAACGTTTTAGGCCTAGAAAGCTGCCCTCTCCCACTTAGAGCTCCTTCCCATGACCTTTACGTGACCATCAAAGCATAACAGTAGCTGTGTGATATTTATGAGGTGGTAACAGGTTCCCTGGGTTGTCCCTGTGAAGGCAGCTAAAGGAAATAGATGGCTTTCCTTTTGGGAGTCTGACTTTCTGGGTTTATTAACACAGTACCTATTCTGAGATGGGGTTTGAGGTTTCCTAGTTAAGAAAGAGCCTGATGCATCTCTTCTGTGCTCTCTTGATGTGGATTAATTGAAGTGTTGCTTGCCAGCCTCCCATCTTGCTTTTCCTGTATTGAATCCCCTCTGCCTTTCTCCCCCTATTTCATGGGGTGACACCATTTCAGAGTCAACTGGCTGATAGGTTCTTATTCTGATTTATCTTCTCCTCAGGGCAGACTCACTTTCTGCTTATATAGGAAAGCCACACTCTTCAAGATGACAGGATAGAGTCATCTAGATTGACTGCAGAGCTTCGGAGAACTTCAGCAATGTGTTAGCAGCTGAGAAAACTGAAATCACAAAGGATAGATGACCGGGTAAGGGTCTTGCCTGAGAACAGCTCTGGAACGAGATCCCAGGCCTTTCCACCAACCTCTCTCCTTTTCTGAAAGGGGAGGGGTACATTGCTTTGTTCTGCCTGATTCTATGCACTTTGAACAAATCAAAACTCAGACTGGCTTCAGATAGCCCTGATGTTCCAGTTCTGTGTATGGGGAGCTCAGAATGTGACTCATCGTCTTGACCCCTAAAGGGTCCAAAGTTGCTGTCACTTCCTTTGAAAAGTGGTTTATGCTGAACTGTGACCACCAAAGACATGTACAAGTCCACGTTTCCGGTCATGGATGGGACCTTGTGAAGGTGGTTAGACAAGATAAGGCCCAACGGGATTGGGAGGACACTTATCCAGTGATACTGTTTTCCATGTGAGAAGAAGAAATTGGGCACAGCACAGGCAGACCCAGGGAGGAAGTGAAGATGGAGGGGGCACAGCTTGGAGCGATGCTTCTGTAAGACAAGGAAGGCCCAGGATTGCCGGCAGCCACCGGGAGCCAGCTGGACCTCCCCTCTGGGTTCAGAGGACGGGGCTCTGCTGACGTCTTGAATTTGGATGTTGAGCCTGCAGAATGGAGAGACAATACATTCCTGTGGATTAAAGACATCAAGTTTGTGGTGCTTTGTGATGGTGGCCCCATGAAGCTATGACAGTTTCTTTCATGTCCTTGTGACTAAACTTGAGGTGAGTCCCCATCTTCACAGATGCAGAAGACAATGTCCTGTGCCCACCTCCCTGCCTCCCAGCTCCCCGTGCTCTGCTTCTATCCTACCTTTTGTTTTTCACCACTGTGGAAGCAGTCGTCCTAAACCAACCCTTTTATCGTGTCAGTACCCTCCACAGCAACCATTTATGCCACCCTAGGATCACAGGAAACCTTGTCTAGCCCTTAGACTACAGATAAGGAAATCAAGGCCAAAATCAGTGAGGCACCTTCTCTGGCATAGCTGAGCCACGTGCAAGCTCCTGGACCAGTGCCTCTTCCCTCAACATCATACTGCATTTGACAGCGTCACCACCGTTACATTGGGTGATAAACTCTGCCGAAAGGGCCTGTAGAACCCCCACAAGGAACATGCACACAATATGTTGGTCCAACTCCTCAGCGGATGTTCAGAGATCAAAGGCCCCAACTCCCCTGTGCTTTCTTCCCCAGCAGTATGAACCTCACCTCAGTTTCAATGATCTTTACTTTGATGACTCCCAAGCCTCAGTTTCCAGCCTGCTCCTTTCTCCTGAGTTCTGTGCCCTCATTTTCAAATACTTGCCAGAACTCTCCCCTTGGAGTCCAAAGCTGAACCCGTCCCCTCCCACCAATTACCTTCTCCTCCTACCCAATGGAGGACTGTTGAGAGGCCCCATGCCCCAAGAAGCTGCCAGCCACTGCCGGATGAAGGTAGACATGGAAAATCCCCTGCGAGAAGGCTTACTTTGACGTTGCTGTGAAAGCTAGAATGGTTCTTCTAATTGATGCATCTTTGAAGTGAGAAGACACGTCTGTGGAGAGGGAACCCTGATGACTTAATGGAAATCACCTTCCCTAAAGCAATCGGTGAAAAAAGGATTGAGGCTCCACCCTACTCCTTCTTGATGTTCAATTGTTTAAAAACCGTCTGCTCACTGGTGACAGCTCTGACTTGGCACCCGGGTAGGAGAGGGGACCCAGGGCCCCATGGGGCCTCACCACGAGGGCAGGGACTGTGCTTTCTGGAGAGCCCCTGGGGCAGGGACTCCTGGGTCCCCGGGAAGGGCGCCAGCCTGGACAGGGGCTGACGGGCACCCTGGTGACCTGGAGCTGGGGAATGACCATGCTGCAGAAGCCACGTTTCCAGAACAGCATCCCAGCTTGAGGGTAGGGTCTGTGCACAGTGGACCCCACTGCGGCAGCTGGGCAGGGCTGGGTCAGCAGAGACATTGCAGGGAGGGGACAGAGGCCCCTCGGCTGTGGGATGAGGCCTGGCAGCTCCCATGATGAAGGCAGACAGAGCCACCTGCGTGCCTCCCTCCACCTGGCGCCCAGTGTGTGTGTGCGGGTGGGTGGGGGGTGATCCTGGACTTCCCATTAAATTGAGAAAATGGGCACTGATTGAGAGGAAAAACTAATACACAGAAGTGAAGACACGTGTCCAACTTTCCAGCCCCGCTGGGGGAGTGGGTTGGACATTCCCACTGTGCTTCCTCTCGAAGTGGGGTGCACTGATGGGGAATCTGGAAGCAGACAGTGTGACCCTAAAGTCTGCCCTTCACCTCCCGGGAGCCAGACTGGGATGGCGTCCAGGGAGAGGCAGGTGTCGGGTCAGGGAATGCCAGCTGCTGTGGGGGACAAACCCAGACCCCTCAGCTGCTCCGGGCGTCGGATGCGTTTCCCCCACGCATGCTGTCCGGTCACAGGTGGCAGTGTCCTGCTCCCCACAGGGATCCCGGCACCCAGGCCCCCCAGGTCACAGTCAGCTGTCCCTGATGGACAGAGGCCCCACCATAGGGACTTTTACAGGCCCAGCTTAGTGGCGGCACCCACAACTTCTGCTCACACTCCACCGACTGCAGTGCTGTCCCATGACCACGCGTCACCCTGAGGGGAGCCGGGAATGTAGGTTAGCAGGGCTTGGTGGGCAGCTAGCGGGAGTTCCGGCGTGCAGGCTTTCCACTCCGTGGTGCCGGGACTGGGGGTGCTACGGCCTCAGCCGGGACAACGGCATGTCATGTGCAGAGGACATTCCCTGGGGAAAGTACCACCTCCTGGAGACCTTACAGTGGGACTGCAGTGAGAGGTGGGGCTGCCTGGGTGCAGGGAAGGGGAGCCCTCTCCTTAGATGTGCATGTGTGTGTGCGGTGGGAGCAGTGGAATTACCATGAGCCTAAACACTGAGACCCCATTTCACACACTCGGGCCTGGAAGCTCGGCCTGAGGACCAGGCTTGCTCGGGAGGCTGGAAGGAGTGGGCTCCGGGCTGGCCCGGACATTGAACTTCTGGTGTCTAGACACCGGCCCAGGTGTCTCATGAGGGTGCTGCCTAGATGGGCTGAGCATCCACCATGAGTTGACTGCAAGTACAGAAGGCCCCCCTGGTGATGTGGGGGTCTCACCCCATCAGTTGGAGGACTTACCAGCAAGAACGGTGAGCTCCAGGGGTTGGAAGGAACTCGGCCTCCAGACCACATGCTCCTCTCCTCCCTCGGTTTCCAGTCGAGGGAAGTCTGACTCACTCTCACTAGAATTTCCAGCCCCTGGCTGCCCCGAATTCAAACTCACCAGACCCCATTAAGATGAGGAAACTTTTAAAAAGTTAAGGCACCTGCCCAAGGGCACGGAGCTGGATTGGAGTTGGACTGGATCTCAGGCCTCTGGCCATGCTTGCCCACTCTACCTGCTGCCTAGCAGCCTTGGAGAGGCTCCGCATTGCCTTCTGGGAGGGTGCTGAGCCCCCTCACATGCTCCATCAGCATTCTCCCCAATGCCCAGCACCCTTTGCTTGGGGAACTGGGCCAAGCAGAGGTCGTCTTGTTGGTCATGGCCAAGTGTGACAACTTCTCCTTTCTGCAGGAAAATCCAGGCCCAGGATCCCCCAAAGCTCCCCTGGCAGCCACGACTGGCTCAGAGGGGACCACGCAAGCCAAGTGCCCAGTGGGAAGGGGGAGAGTGGTGGCTGTATCGAGTTTGGGGAGAAGACTGTTCTCTCCTCACCGCAAACATGTGCAGGGGAGCCCATACACCCCATGGCTAACACATCCACCCCTGACCTTGAGAGAAACCTGCTCCAGGATGCAGCCAGCCTGGTGGATGGAGAGTCAGAAAGGGCAGCATTGGTGGCATTGCCTTGCCACTGGACCCACCCCCTCGAGACGGTCCTGCCTCTGAGCCGGGGGATGGGGATCCCTTCCTTGTCCCATTACACAGCATGGGGGACCGGGGGTACGAGGTTGAGAGTGTGGGTAAGGCCATCTCATCACCGTCCTTATTCCTTGTCCTGGATCTACAAAGATGCAGTGTCCGCAGGGCTCCCTCTGTCTCCTTTCTCCTGGTGGGGTCTGAGCTCCCGTCTCTCTCTGACCCCCCTGCCCTCCATCCTCCTGGCAAGATGGGGAAGGACGTCGAGACCTGGGTTGGGTTTTGGTGTGAGTTTAGGCTGCTGGGTTAAGTACAGGCTCCAGGTCTTTTTGCCAACCCGTCCTGCAAGGGGAAATTTGGGGCCTGAACACACAAATGTTGGGGATCCTCTTCTCTTGCTCCAGTGTGTGCCCCCCTTTTGGGGACTGGAAGGGAGAAGAAGTGTTGGAAATCCAAGGATGGTGGTGGTAGCCGGGCAGCATCCTAAAACCTCACGGATCAGTTAATCCCCTCAGTGAGTCTATGATACATGCTAACGCCGGCTCCAGGTTGCAGGCGGATGGACTGTGGCTGGGGCTCCCTGCGTAACTGCTGCGCTGTGGGGCGAGGCTTGGACTCGGCCAGGCTGGCGGTGGGCCTCATGCTCTTACCTTGGGCCCCTGCAAAAACCGTTCAGCTGGAACAAGCTTTCCCCTCACCCCTGCTGCGAACACGAACAAAAAGGCATTACTTTGGTTGAACCCTCACCTGCGGAATGGCATTCCCTGGGCTGTTTCTGGAAATCCTGGGATGCCGCACACATGGCACTCCTCATCCTCGTTTCTGGAGCTGGTCTGCAAATCCCCAGGTGGCACAGGGGCTCAATCCCTCTGCATTTCCTGGGGTGGGCTTGGGGCCGTGGTTCTCCTCTGCCCCCAGGCTGCGAGTGGCTCCCTGGGGAGGACTGACCATTTGAAGACAGGGTGTCTGGTCACTGGTCCTGGAAAGGACACGGGGGACATGCGGCAGAAGAGACAGCAGGGATGGTCGCTGTGATGGGGGCTGTGGGACTGAGGTGTGGGGCAGCAGGAGCTGGGGGTCCTGAAATCCCACATAAAACGTCTTGACAAGCCACACCCGGCTGACCACCCCAGAGGACAACACTTGGAGTTGCAGGTCTCCTCAGATGGCGCCCGGCCCCTGCCCGACCCCTGTCACACCCTCCCCATGGACCTACGACCTGTGCCCTTGGCAGGAGGGGCAAAGTTCCCCCAGTTGAGTATTTGGGATTGATCTCTCACAGAGGCGATCGATCACGATATGGTACATAGTAAGTCCTGTTTTACAGGTGCAAGAGACCAGCTGGTTTGTGCAAACCTCTACTGTAAGCATATATTTTTTTGGGGGGAAAAATAGCTCGAGGAGCCTGCATTCCATTTTAAACCTCCAGTTAATTAGGTACTGAAAGCTCAGCTGTTACTTCTTGGGGCGACTCTGATAAATGAGGCCCCGCGTTACCCAGCCTCCAAAGGCGGACGCCCACCCTCAGGAAAGGGGCAGCCGACGCCCCTTGCAGCGCTGATCACGCTCACCAGGGGGTGTGACCTTCCGAGGCAGTTTTCAGGTGACACGAGGTCGAGGGTGGGTCCTCCCAAGCCGATTCCTTTACTGTGCTCACGCGCCTGTTTACAGACGTGGGTGACAACACTATGTGAGCTCACACTCACGGTGCCGGGCGCTGGGGAAGCACTGCCCACCTGCTCGGGAGTCTGAGCCGCTCAACACTTGTCAGCTAAGCAGAGAAAAGCTTTGACCTGTGGGTCCTGACGGTGAGCCCGAGGGGTGCAGCGAAGTCAAGAGAGTCAAGGCTGGGGTGTGAGGTCTGGCTTCTGGCAAAGGTCAGGCTTGAGGATGGTACCCTAAATCTCATCAGATGCTGGAGCTCGGGGTCACAGATGCAACTCAGCAACCATCTTTAGCTGAGTGCCGGGAGGTGGCACTGCCCATCTCTGCCACCCTGGCCCCCTCTGGGGACCATGTGACATGGCCAAGTTTGTTCAGGATTCATGGTGAGGGGAGAGCCCAGCCCCCCTGGCTCCCCACCAGCTCTCTGCCCCTCTCCATCTGCAGATGCATCAGAGAGTGGGGCAATCCAGCTGTTGCCAGCGGATGTCACCTGTGCTCCAGGCTGCTCTTCGGTGAGGCCCTCCTTGGACAAGATCCCCAAGGCATGTCCAGCTGGCTCTTAGCATCCGCTGCTCCTCTCGGTGCAGTTGGGACCCTGGGACACTTGTTCTGATGCCCAGGGTCAGAGGTAGCAGAGGTTGGAATGCAGTATGTGTTTAAAATTGGCACAGTAGGAGAGGGCAAAAGGCCATTGTCAGTTCATTATCCACTCTGAGCTGGAACGTGTCTCCCGGAAGGGCGTGAGGGTGATGAGGGCACGGCAGGTAGACTGAGCAGAGGTGGCTGGCCATCATGTTCTGTGACAGCGGAGGGGACTGTGGAGGGGAAAGCCACAACCTGTCTGTACCCCTGATGGCCTGACCTCCCAAGGGCCCCGCCAGGGCCACCGCAACCCCAGTGCTTGGCACAGAGCCTCTGTCCTGGCCAGTGGGGCTGGGGTGCTGCCAACCCCACCCAGCCTCACCCTTCATCAAAATGGGGACATTTCCTGGCACGGAAGACACTGCCCCAACGCTGTAGGGTTCCTTTCCCAGCTTGTTTGTGCTGGTGGTTGTGATTCACGTGCTGCCTGGCAGAACCCAGCTGCCCCACAGGAAAGGGATGTGTGCAATTGTGTTAGGGGCAGGGTGGGGGGTGAGCATGCAGTCTCCCCTCTCTACTAACTGCAGCCTTCTTAGCTCCGCATTTGCACACTCATCCAGCTGCTCACACTTCATGAGAAACCCATGGCCCCGGGTTCCTCCATGCCCAAGTTCATGGAGGTGGCCCATACGGGGAACTGTTGGTTTGCTGTCATCTGATATTACATGGGAAAAAAAGAAAGGTGTAGACTCTCATTTCTCTCAATACATGGCCTTAGAACTGTAAATTTGTAACTTAATAAACCTCCTTTATAAAAGCCTATCCATTTCTGATATTTTGCATAACAGCAGCTCTAGCAAATTGGATCACACTTGTCTTAACCAGGGTTTCTCCATTGCCACCTCCTTAAGGAGCCCTTTCAGACCCTTTATCTTAATTGATCCCCACATAGAATTTTAACAATGTAGATATAATGTGTATCTTTTATGCACTATCCCTTTATCCATGCTGTGCCAGTTTGAATGTATTGTGTCCCCCAAATGCCATTATCTTTGATGTTATCTTGTGTGGGCAGACGTTATCAGTTTTGATTAGATTTCTTTGAGTGTTTCTTTGAAGATGCACCCCACCCAGCTGTGGGTAATGACTCTGATTGGATATTTCCATGGAAGCATGGCCCCACCCATTTAGGGTGGACCTTGATCAGTGGAGCCATATAGATGAGCTGGAGGGCAGAGGGAACTCAGTGCAGTTGTGAGTGATGTTTTGAAGAGAAGCTACAGCCAAGAGGGACACTTTGAAGAAAGCACAGGGGCTGCAGATGAGAGACATTTGAAGATGGCCATTGAAAGCAAACTTGTTCCAGAGATGCTGAGAGAGGACAAACACCCCAAGTGCAACTGAGAGTGACATTTTTGAGGAACTGCAGCCTAGAGAGGAGCATCCTGGGAGAAAGCCATTTTGAAACCAGAACTCTGGAGCAGACGCCAGCCACGTGCCTTCCCAGCTAACAGAGGTTTCCCGGACACCACTGGCCATCCTCTAGTGAAGGTACCCAGTTGCTGATGTGTTACTTTGGACACTTTATGCCCTTAAGGATGTAATTGCGTAACCAAATAAACCCCCTGTATAAAAGCCAATCCATCTCTGGTATTTGCATTCTGGCAGCATTAGCAAACTAGAACAGATTTTGGTACTGGAAGTGGGGTACTTTTGCTGCTGAGTTTGCAAATACCAAACATGTTGAAACAGCTTTTTAAATGGATAAGGGGAAGATTCTGGAAGAATTGTGAGGATCTTGATAAAAAAGGCCTAAACTGCTTTGAAGAGGCTATTTGTGGAAATATGGACTCTAAAGATACTTCAGACGAGGCCTTGAGCAGAAATGATGAATATGTGGTTGTGAACTGGAAGAGAGGCAATCCTTGTTTTAAAGTGGCAGACAATTTGGCAAAATTGAGTCCTGGTGTCAGATGGAAGGAAGAATATGAAAGCGACAACCTGGAATACTTAGCTGAGGAGATCTCCAGACTACATGTGGAGGATGTACCCTGGCTTCTCCTTGCAGCTTATAGTAAAATGCAAGCAGAGAGAGAGAAACTTGTAACTGAACTCTTGGGTTCAAAGAAACCAGAAGCTGGTGACTTGGAAAATTACAGGCTTCCAAGGGGTGGAATCCCAGAAGTTACAGCCCAATGTGAGAACGTAACCATACATGGAACCTAGCCACCATTTCAGTACAAGCCAAGATTGGAGAAGGAGTTAAGCAGAAAGGATTTGTGGAAAGTCCTGTTGTTTGACAGCTTTGACCCCTGTGTGCTTCATGCAAAGCCAACAGAATTTTTGCGAAATCTTTATAGACAGAGCCATTGCTGGTCTGGACTGGAGGAGACAGACAAGGAAAAAATTGAAGGAAAAATTTCTTCAAAGACAGAGCCATGGAGGTTGAGGTCTGGAGACAAGAGGTCTCGGGCTGGGAGAGCGGAGCAGCCCACATGCACAGAAAGGGTGAGTTTGCCCTGGAGGTCAAGGGTGGGCCTTCCACTTCGATGCTCAGGAAATGTTCTACCACCCAAGCCCCAAAGAGGGTGGAGCATATTCCCAGGAAATTGGGGAGAGCCTGGCTGCCACCACACTGTTCTGAAGGGGTTGAGCATGTGCCCCAGAGATGGAAGGGAATCTAGGAGCTGCCCCGATGTTTGAGGAGGGTGGGGACGAGAAGGTGGTCTCCCCAATGTGTGGATATGTTGGAGCACTCACCCCAGCATTTGGAGAGGAAAGGGCTCCCACAAAGGCCCTTAGAAAGGGTTAGACTCCCACTCTCTCAAGCCCCAAGGATGCAACATCATTCTGTAAATGACTCTCAGACTTTGAAATCTAATGGAGTTTGTCCTGTAGGTTTAAGAACTGTTTTGGTCCTGTTAACCCTGTTTTCCTTACTGTTTCTCCTTATGGAAATGGGAATGTTTATCCTATGAATGTCCCCCTGCTTTGTATATTGGAAGCACATAACTTGTTCTAAGTTCACAGATCCACAGCTGAAGGAGAATTATGTGTTAGGACTGACCACGCCTATAATTGATTTTGATAGGATTTTGTACTTAACTATCGTTACTGAAATGATTTAAGTTTCTGTGATATTGTTGTGGGATAAATGTACTTTGCATATGGAAAGATAATGTCATTTTGGGGTCCAGGAGGTGGAATGTGCCAGTTTGAATGTATTGTGTCCCCCAAGCACCATTATCTTTGATGTAATCTTGTGTGGGCAGACGTTATCAGTTTTGATTAGATTTCTTTGAGTGTTTCTTTGAAGATGCACCCCACCCAGCTGTGGGTAATGACTCTGATTGGATATTTCCATGGAAGCATGGCCCCACCCATTTAGGGTGGACCTTGATCAGTGGAGCCATATAAATGAGCCGATAGGCAGAGGGAACTCAGTGCAGTTGTGAGTGACATTTTGAAGAGAAGCTACAGCCAAGAGGGACACTTTGAAGAAAGCACAGGGGCTGCAGATGAGAGACATTTGAAGATGGCCATTGAAAGCAAACTTGCTCCGGAGAAGCTAAGAGAGGACAAATACCCCAAGGGCAACTGAGAGTGACATTTTTGAGGAACTGCAGCCTAGAGAGGAACATCCTGGGAGAAAGCCATTTTGAAAATAGAACTTGGAGCAGATGCCAGCCATGTGCCTTCCCAGCTAACAGAGGTTTTCTGGACACCACTGGCCATCCTCCAGTCAAGGTACCTGATTGCTGATGTGTTACCTTGGACACTTTATGCCCTTAAGGCTGTAACTGTGTAACCAAATATACCCCCTGTATAAAAGCCAATCCATCTCTGGTATTTTGCATTCTGGCAGCATTAGCAAACTAGAACACATGCTTTCCACATAAAATGAATAAGAAATTTTCTCCCCCCAAGAAGAAATTTTTGCAGAGAATGCATGGCCTGAACAATGAAAAGTTTGCAATATTAAAACATTTGTAATTTTTGTTTGAAGAATAACCAGGGAGAAGACAAAGGGGTTGCATTTACTGGTACTTAGATATGTAGACGATTTCCAAAATAGTTTCACACTGAATTGTTCCTTTGGAAAATTCATATATTCCCTGAAGGCCAAGTGTTGTTCTCAGCTCCTTGCTTTGCAAGGGTGTGTGGGACCATGAAAATAGCCATGGAAAGCAAACAGAATAACCAATGGGGAAAATGAGATTGTTCTGAAACTTCTAAAATTTTTTGTCAAAATATTGAAAATTCTTTACTGTCAGCTGTAAATGTATAAGAACATAAAAAACAGTAAGACAAATATTTATTTAGTGTCCTATAATTTAAAATACTAGAAAGGGGAATTAAAATATTTCACTGTAAAAGATATTCCAGGAGAGTTTGAACAGAGCTGCTTCTCGTCAAATAACTTATGATACTGAGCAGGCATCTTTTCTACACTTCAGTGAATTGTCTTGCTCATTTGAAGTTTGTGTTGGGGATTAAATCACGTCCTGCACAAAAGACATGCTCAAATGTCAATCCGTGTTCCTGTGGTGTGACCCCACAGGATGGGCCCTTTGAAGAGGTTATTATTAGTTCGATGTGGCCAAACCCAGTCAGGGGGGTCTCAACCCAAATGACTGGAGGCCTTGGTAGGAGAAGCCACAAGTCAGAAAAAGGCCCAGAGAAAACCAGGGGCTTCACCAGGTCATGGGGGACAGACGGCGTCTGACTGCTACAGACCCAGGGGAAAGCCCGGCCTTGCGGACACCTTGATTTCGGATGTCTGCCTCCAAAACTGTGAGCCCAGAGATGCTCCCTGTTTATGAAGACCCAGGTGTAGTTATCACAGCAGCTCTGGCAGACTAAGACAGCTGGCAGCAGCTTCCGGTGTTCTATCCCTTGCTCTTCCGCTGTTGTGAGATATCTCGGTGTGTTCCAGAGACGGGAAGCTTTTGTCTGGCAGAAACGTGTAAGTGGAGTCCTGCAAAGAGAACAGGGTTCAGCGTTCCAGCGCCAGCAGCCCCGGCCCCTCGCATCCTCTTTGAGCTTCCTCTGGCCCCTGGTCATCCCAGCATTTACCGATTCCGTGGACGTGAGGTTGGGCTATGAAAATCCATCCCTCCTTCACTCATTGGTTCACTCGGAAAGGCTTCCAGAGAGCCGCCCTGTGCCGACGCCGTCCTCAGTGCCGGGGCTGGAAACGTCAGGGACAAGCAGACTAGAGTCCTGCTGCAAAGGAGGGTCAGCCCAGGGCCCGGGGGGTGCAGGACACGGAGGAAGGTGCTTAGTCTCGGGGAGTCAAATAGCAGAGCAGCATGGGGGTAGCAGTCCTGGAAAAGGAGTGGGCAGGAGTGCAGGGTCGTGGGAGGGGGCTTAGGGTCATGAGAGGGGGCTCGCGGTCATAGGAAGGGGCTTGGGGTCATACAATGGGGCTCAGAGTCAACCTCACCAAGGATGAGCAAGGATTCGAGGGACAGGAGAAGCC
Organism: Bradypus variegatus; assembly: GCA_004027775.1. NCBI lineage: Eukaryota > Metazoa > Chordata > Mammalia > Pilosa > Bradypodidae > Bradypus > Bradypus variegatus. The sequence continues at coordinate 2,218 of PVKY010001650.1, read as the reverse complement.
AGGTGGGTGTGGGGAAGGGCTGTGGGTGCAGCGCGGCACACTGGGGTTTGGCGAAGGGGGAGGGGCAGGAGCGAGGCCAGGGGCAGCGCAGCCGAGGCAGGGCCGGAGGGTCCACGGAGCACGTGGCCTTGGCTCTGAGCTAAACGGGGTCAGGGCTGAGGAGTGGCCTCTCAGGCAGGGCCCGCTGCCGAATCCACCCTTTGCTCTGCATGCGAGAAGAAGCTCTGTTAGAAGCACTAGGCCTAGAACACGTTTCCTTTCTCCTGTGGCTTCCCTCTCGTGATCCTTCAATTTGCTGTTTAATGTTGTGCTCCACTGGCATGGGGGGTCAGACCCCCCAGACTCTCGGGGTCCACTCCACGACTTGCTCCCCCTGCTGCCCATGGGGTCTCCCCCGTCCGTGGGTCTGGGCCCCCAGGGACGGATCCCCTGTGCTGGGATGTGCCTGGTGCCTGGATTGGGGGTGGGGAGAGGCCATTGCCGAGCCTTCTGCCGGGCTCCCTGTGGTGCTACCAGCCTGGGGATGTGGCGCCTCTCCTGTCGTGTCCCGAGGGGCTGCAGGGGTGCCCTGGCCGTGCCTGGAAACCAGGGCAGGAGGGCAGTGGGTGAGGAGTGGGCTGTGAGCGCCTGTCCCAGGGGGCATAGCAGGGACAGGACATGTGGGAGTCGAGGCTCCCAGCCCCTGGCGCTGCACCCCTGACCCCCCAGCCCTCATTTACAGGGCACAAGCTCAGAAATAAGATTATTGGGAATCTCAAAGTGGTGACCGCAAAGTACTTAACCAGCACAGGTCCTGCGTAGCTTGTCCTGAGTGGGTCCTTCTGAGCAGATCTATGCTGCTTTGAAGCTGTCTGGACCCCAGAAAAGATCACATCCTAAAGCTCGTCCATCCCTCAGGGTGTGCACCTACTATGGGTGGGGCCTTGTGATTAGGTTGTTTCCACTGAGGCTGAAAGGTGAGGACACACACAGAACACAGAGAGGAGGCCACTGAGGACGGACGCTGAAGCCACAAAACCCAGGAGAGAAGGGAGAGAGCAGCGGACGTGCTCGTGCCTTCCCACCCGGCAGAGCAGCTGCGGACCGCCGGCAGCCCGTCTCGGCGGAGAAAGCATTGCTTGTTGAGGCCTTGCGTTGGACATGTTCACGGCCCCAGAACAGCAAGCTTGTACGTTAATAAATCCCCATTGTAAAAGCCAGCCCACTTCTGGTATATGGCATTTCAGCAATTTAGCAAAATAACACAGGGTGTTTCTGAGCTCAGAGCCCCTCTGAGTGGGCACCACATGGTAGTCTCGATCGGCAGCTCCAGTTTTTGTAAAAGTTACTTCTGTCCCTCCAGGTTCTGCAGGGAGATGCAGCACACACACACAACCCCCACCCCAAACTGGCTGGGGAACACTTTTTGGGGGTGATGGAAATTCTCTAAAACTGGAGGGTGGTGATGACTGCACAAATCCGTACACTTACTAAAACCCATGGAATTGGGCACTGAGGATGGGTGGATGTTACAACGTGTAAATGACCCCTCAGTAAAGCTGTGACATGGTGCTGGGCAGGCAGGGTCCTAGTGGAAATGCTCCTGGACGGGTGGGCAGCCATCTTCTCTGCCTCCTGTTCTCCACCTGGGAAATGAGGGTGGGCTCTCCGGAGATCCCTGTGCACTGCCATTCCGGCCCTGCCTGGCTCTCAGTGGTGCTCAGATCCCATTCTCAGGAGCATGAAGGCCGATGGTGAGCCTGGCACGGGGCCGGGTCCCCTCACCCTGCCCATCAGCACGGCCCCTCCCGAGCTGCAGCTGGTGGGGTGCAGGGAGCCCTGTGCCAGATGGTGCCGGGGCCATGGGGTCACAGGGCAGCATCTTCTCGGCCGTCCGCACCCCTCCTGGCCTCTGTTCAGCCTCAGGGCCTCTCAGCCTCTGCGGAGCTCAGAGCCAGGGCAACAGTGAGGGGTGCACCTGCCGCACCAGGTGTGGTTTCCCAACACATCTCTCATGTAGGCCTCTGGGGTTCACACAGTGCACAGTAACCTGGCTCCGTGGTGGGTGGCAACTGGGCCTGATGGCTGAGTGTTCACTGCAGGGGAGACTGGCGGCAGGCAGGGGAGACAGGAAGAAGCAGGTAGGGGGCATGGGGAGCAGGATGTAGGCCGGGGGGAGATGAGGAGGCAGGTGAGGGTGTAGGAGCAGACGGGAAAGTGAAGGCTCGGGGTGGTCACC